>OMKP01079039.1:0-13494 GCA_900302375.1 Bathygadus melanobranchus
GGGATATATCTATAGCGTGTCATCAACGTCACAGTGTACAATCTTAATCTAGACCATTCACATGTTATTTGGTATCCTGTTTGGTGTTTAAAGTGCGTGTTTATGAAAAACACGCCATTGGGGGAGATACTGCCAAACAAGGGCATATTGTGAATGAAAAGGAACATGTTCAACCCCCATCGACCATTCATATCCACACACCAAGCTCTCCGCTAATCCCTCTAGGACAGAAACAAACGTGTGCTTGAGGTCAGCCCTTACATGCATTCACTTAAGGACACATGTTCACAATTTAGCCAATGCTTCCAGCGAACATACAGCAACTTTACGACTGTGAGAAACAGGGTTGGAATTCAGCATCTTGCTCAAGAGCACAGGCAGGCTGAGGAGTGTTTGGAGTGAATTCCTGGACCTTTAGGCTGTGGGAATCAAATCCTTTAGTCATTAGACTAAAGTGGTTGATTGAACATGCTGCCTCATTTAGTAAGCTAACTAAACCTAGGTTACAGCAAACAGCTGTGGCTTTGCTAATTCTTTTTAAAACATTTTTAAAACACACCAAGGGAGCTTGGACACAAATAACTAGTCTCTTTGCAGAGCTAGAGACTTGAGACTTAGACTTGAGTTGGACTCAAGATGCGAAAAACGGGACTTGACTTGGACTCCCCAGCTGTGAGACTTGACTGCTTTGAGACTCAAGTTTCTTCAGGTCAAGTCAGATTCTAACGGCTGTGATAAATGACCATTGTATGCACTGTTAGTTTGTTGCATTGCTATTCCAAAAAAACAGTGCAACTTTTCCCAATCCCTGTTTTGCGCAGTTCTGCCGGCACTGCCTTATCGCATGTGGATAACGAGGATTCCTGATGACTTGATGAGCCAGGCTACAGTAGGCCTATTGGTGACTAAATAATGACAATAGAAATGATACCAAACATAATAAATAAGTTGTGTAAATGTTTTGTATAGATGATAGCAGCCTGCAAGGAGGAATCCACCATCAAGCAATGCATAGCCTCCAGCTGATACGGGGAGTTGCAAACAATACAAATATTTTTGATTACTTTCCCTAATTTTAGGTGATGTAATAGACTAGCCGAGGTAACAAACCAAATTAATGAAATACAATGAGACACACACATTTGTGGCACATTTGTTTTCTTCATGTTTACACTTGGAGGAAGGCCAATACCTGTATTTACAGGTGTCCACTTTAACGACTTGAGACTTGACTTGGACTTGTACCAAAAGACTTTGAGACTTGACTTGGACTGGACCCATAGACTTAAACAGCTCTGACTGTTTGTGGGTGAGGATGCTTGTTAAAACCAGACTACACATTCATCACCTCTCCAAACCTTTATTTTAATGTGTCATGCATCGTTCGTCACCAAACACCGATTTTCTCATTGACCTGGTTTTGGTTTCCCCAAAAGGATATGAATAGGATGCCTAGGACTTCAATTGAATCTTTAACCACTATTGACTCATTGTGTGTTGAGAATCTTTTGTGGTTTGGTTCATAGTCATTTGGGACATTACCTCTCATAGTTGGACCATTGACGTCATTGGTCTGGGATATGCGTTCTTCATTAGTCCTATTAGAAAAATTGACGTCAATTGTCAATTATTTTGTGGAACTGCAGACCACGATGATTTCACAACACGTGTTTGAAGCAGTACTCTTGTTATAGAAATTAGCCAAGTGTGACGGTTCCCCTTTAAGCCACCAGTCACCAGTTAAGTGACCAGTGTTTTTCCCCTTTTGACTGTATGCTGTGGTGTCAGCTTTTTAAAGTATTTATATTTGAAATAATTGCCTTGAGACTGAGGTGGGAGTTGAAATAAAATAATTGAATGTACAATCATTGATGAAAGACCGTGATTATTTTCCCTCCTGAACAACTCTACGAGGTCCACCTTGATCAAAGTTGCCATTGTTTTCAGTTACAATAGCAACTTTTTTAAAAAGCATTTAAAACCACTACTAAACTTGATATGCGTTATTTTACAATGAGTGAGTAATGTGGACCTTTTACACAGTTCCCCATCCAAACAGTTGGATGAATTCTGGCCTTTTTGGCCTTTTGTCAATGATATACTAGTATTCTACCTTATACTGTCCTTGCTGCTGATGCCATACTAGACACAAATTGCATGTGCTTTTTCGTATCTACTCATTCACATACATTTCTACCCATATATACATTTACAGATTAGACAAAAACATCTTGCTCATCATAAAGGTGCAACAGTCAGTCAGTCAGTCAGTCAGTCAGACCTCACTGGCGTGGCCTGATGTAATTCTTTGTCAGTAGCAGCCCTCTAGGTCAAAGGATTGATGAGGGGGGTTGTGCAGGTCAAACACTTCCTCACCTCACCCTCGCAGCAGCCATTACAGACCATCACTACAGCAACAGTTTTTCTGACACTGTCTCTTCCAGTTCACAAAGGGGTCATTAGGGGACCGTGAAGTTGTTCAAATCCATCAGAACTGCAGGCTTCAGGAAGCACAATAATGATCTCTCAACAACTTCACCAGATGGGAATACTTTTGTTCAGTGGTTTTAGAACAACAATGTCATGCTTTGTTAGTCTACCCTAAGTTAAAGTCACATTTTTTATGTTGAAAGAAGGGTTAATTTTTAATTTTTTATATGAATAATGGTAATTAGTAAGCAGCCCTCTAGGTTAAATTGCTGGGGGGGGGAAATACAACTTGTTTTCCCCTTCGATTAAAATACATTTTCGATCTGGATCTGCGAATCACTTCCCTGACAGTATCCATGTGTTCACAATCAACATGTCTTACACGTGTAAAAAAATACAAGGGAATACCACGAAAACATGACATTGTTTCTTCTAAAACCACTTAAAAGTGAAAGTAAAAGTTTTCTTTTTCTTTATTGATGTGTAAATAGGGGATTATTCATACCTTTCCATACCGCCTATCACCATTTTCGACATGATGTAAAGCTTATAACATACTTATACAATCCAATTTTTGTTTAAATCTATTGTCCATTTATCACTTAAATATAATATTTCTATTCTATATTGTAAGAGGGGCAGTAGCACAGGAGGTAGAGACGGTTGTCTGGCAACCGGAAGGTCGCTGGTTCGATCGCCCGGCTCCGCCTAGCTAAGTGTGGCGGTGTCCCTGAGCAAGACACCTAACCCTTTGGATAGATTTTATTTCGTTGTTGCCCGAAGGTTTGTGGACTTGAACCCTAAACTAAAAAGTCCTGCTGTGTGCTGACGTGTGGTGTGGTGAAAAAGAGATCCTGTCGAGCTTGTGAGCGGAATGCTCTTCCACTTTATCACAGATGACTCAACAACTGGGCTCCTCGGTGTTGAGAGGCTCTGACGTTGAATCACATAGTTACGAGCAAAGCGATTGGCCCATTTATGTGAATCAGTCAAAATATAACCACACACGAAGGATTACGAAAGGTAGATATTAGGTCTCCATCCTGTAGACAAATATATAGTACTATATGATATATGGGCCCCCACACCCTTCCCCCAGCAAGAATGATAAATGGACTGCATTTATCCAAAGCGCTTTACATTTGCCTCACATTCACCCATTCATACACCGACGGCGGTGTCAACCATGCAAGATAACAACCAGCTCGTCGTGAGCAGTTAGGGTTAGGTGTCTTGCTCAGGGACACCTCGACAATTAGCTAGGCGGAGCCGGGGTTTGAACCAGCGACCTTCCGGTTGCCAGACAACCGCTCCACCTCCTGAGCTACTGTCGCCCACAGAAACCATTTGTCATATGTCAACCCTGAAACAGACACCCCTGTTAGTTTTTTGGGAATAGAGCTAAGTGGGGCACATCGTGGCAGCAACTTCCCATTTGTTCAATTTAAAACAAGAGATGACGTAACACACGTGTCATTTTTAGAGGGACCTGGAAAGTGGCCTATTAGGTAATTGCACTGGTTTTTCAGGTTGTTTTTCAGGTTGTTGCTCTTAACACCTGCCTAACCTTCCAATCTGAAAACCAGACACCCGCCTCAATGTTTACCACATTTTCCCAGGCGAAAAATGCTTCAAATGACCTGTCCCCCCCCCCACACCACATCACAAATCATGCTGTGATGAAAGCCTCTTCCTCCACTCCACTGATACCGACAGGCTGTTATCACAGCTGGGGGCGGGGCAAAAGATTTGTCTCTGCCCGCAGTGCTTTAGCCACGCTACGCTGTGAGGTAAGAAACACGAAACCTGTGTGTGCGCGGGCGCGCGTGTGTGTGCGTACGCCGAGGATTCGAGACTTACTAAGGATTGTAGAAAACGAACAAATGAAAGGCAAAGAGAACGCCACTTCAGACTGTAACCGACGGCATACCATGTGATGAGAGAAACAGCACAGTAACAATCAAGCTATGTCACTGTAAATGCAGTTTATGAATGCATAAACTGCAATGCATTCTCTCAGCGTACAGCCTTTCTGTCTGCCTTTTATTGCTCAGTCAGCTTTTTCTAGGCTGCACTTGACTCACACTTTTAAAAACCCACAAGGTCACACCCTGGGTCAGGATTTATCAGGAGTTTAACAGGCCATAAAGACTGGATTCATAAGACCACACAGCCTTTTCTTGTTACCTACACATGTGGGACAAAATATCTGTAATATAAGTTGTTAACAGAATAGGCTGTGACATTCGTATTGTATTAGCAACACGTTAATTACACCTTATTAACACGAGAACAAATGATCCAACCGGACATGCTGTTGAAATGACAAATGAAAGACTATACTTCGTATATTACTTCCTTCAAGGGGGTATTGAGAGGGAACATTCATCAAATGAATATCATAACATGCACATGATCAAACCCAGATGCAAGGTGGTGGGGCCATTATGGCTCAGCTGAAAACATTTTTAAATGGTCTTAGGCAATGCAATCGGCATAACAGCACATCAAAGGGTTTTTGGATCATTTTACAATCAGGGGATTTCTAATACTTTTTGTTTCTTTTACATTTACATTCCATTGTAAGTTGTTATTAACACTTTAATGGACATACGGTGGTGATACATGTGGCATGGCTGTGATATCAATAGTGTTTCCCTAAAGAGGCCTCTCACTAGCCAGTGTTTGTGTCAATGCAGGTGAATATCTGCACACATCTAGTCCTGACAAGTCCGCCAGCTGAGATATGCAGCTTTGACTTCCATCATAATCACATGGCTTTTTTTTCTGTGTTCCTTCCCTCACTCAAGCACATCTGTAAACACCCTGATTTCATAGACATGAAGATACAAGAAGATACAAGAAGATACAAGAAGAAGAAGAAGAAGAACACAAAGAACACGAAGAACAAGAACACGAAGAACACGAAGAACACGAAGAACACGAAGAACAAGAACACGAAGAACACGAAGAAGAACACTGTATGCTATAGAGCAGCTCCTGTATATGACGTGTGGTCATTAAGGGCTACATTAAGGAACAGTCGAAGGTGCATACACTCATTCTCACTAACCTTGTGTTTTCTTGGCAATCTGTTGTTGGCCATCTGTGGATTACACCTCCTGGAACTAATGTGTGTTTATAAGGCCGGGTGTGATTCCTGATACTGTTGGCTTGTACAGCTAAGCCCACAGTGGGCATGGTTATTATTCATATTCATGTATGCATTGTGATGCTGTGGAGTATTTTCCTATTCCTATACTTTGGCGGGCAGACTCCACAACCACCTAACACACCCCTCCCCAATATAACAGCAAATACAGTGATTGTCTAAAAAGAGTCAAGTACAACCATAAGGGTTTAGAATTTCAATTCCCATAACTTTTATTGAGGAAAATATAATTAAAATGCAACGTGTGCATGTTACGTTCCCTAATTAACGGCATGGGCATGTTAATTCATGTGCATAATGTTTTTAGGTGTGTATGCAGTTTCCTCCTATGTGTGTCTTTGTGTCCACATGCATGTGTGCGTGGTCGCAGGTTTGGGTTTGTTTTAGCCGGTGTTTTGCCTTTTCATTAAATGTTTTCAGATCATTTTGTTTTTATTTCCCTGGTACCCTGGCCTAAATCCCAATTGTCTAGGATAAATAAGTTCATTGCTTTCAAGGGGGTCAACCAGCTGTTCTGCAGTAACTTTTTCCAGGACCTTTGAGAAAGTGTGTAGAATAGATTGGTCTATAATTGCCTACTCGCTCCAGCCTTAAAAATAGGTGCGACGATCGCTGTCTTCCAGCCTTGTGGGAATTTACCCATTATAACAGACAGCTTTATCAGATGTGTTATAGGTTTGATCAGAGTGGGGCTGTGTGCTGTAATGAGAGCAGCATCCAAGCAAAACAGATCCTTTACCTTTGAATTAATTCATTATTTGAATTCAGTTATTGAGGATTTTACCCACTTTCTCTAGGTCAACCTCCTTTATATAGAAAGATGAGGGAACGATGAGTCCGTTATAATAACCATCAATAATAACCACCAATCATTTTAGTGGTTATCTGTATTGTAGGAAATTCTGAATACAATACCCCTTTGAGTAGATTGGGATAGAACACAACATAACACAAGTCCCAATATCTCTATTGAGATTTTGCTATGAAACATCATCAAGAATAACTTGATGTTTGAAAATAAATTTAAAGTGAAAGAAAATGAAACTCCCAGATTTGAACTTGTCTAGTCAGACTTTATATGTCAATTAAAAGTCTGATTTGTGAGACTACCAAGCCCCAGGCCATCCAAATGGGCAATTAGCTTGCCATCATAGACATCTTAGCCTACTTCCAGATTTCCATATGAGGGGGGAATCTGGTTTTGTGTCACCTCAGGGATTTTACCAGGTGTATGGATGCAGTATTGGGGCCCCTATAGAAGAAAGTTCTTCTCAAACGATCTTCTCATAAAAGGACAGTGATAATGCTCTTTGGCTCACTTACATTTACATTTAGAGCATTTGGCAGACGCTTTTATCCAAAGCGACTAACACATTTGTCGAAAGAGGGAGACAACAATATATCGCTGAAGGTAGACTGCAATTAGAATAGAACAAGTTACAAGCATTCCTGGTTGCCAGGTCAATAGAGCAAGTTTACAAACTTACAGTTGCTAGGTTGGCTCCTTACTGTACAACAGCAGGTAGCCAGGATAAGATGCTACACAAGCTAAGTTATATTTCAAGTGCCGGGACATACCAGCGTACAAGATCCTACAAAGAGCCAAGGCATACAAATATGGAAGTGCTAAGGATCCAGGAGGGGTGGGGTTAAAGTTGATCGGGTAGGGGGAGAGGGTTGGGGAGGAAAGGTGGGCAGGAGGTGAAGCTATTCAGAGTCCACTTCCTAGAACACATAAACAAGGATCACTTGAACAACGGCTTTTAGGACTTAGAAACAGTCTAGAAAGATCCATTGGATGGCTTTTCTGGCAAGGGCTTTGTCTACAGAGACATGAGCGGGTCAAACAGAATCCCTCTGTGTAGCCAGTAGGGTCAAGTGGCAGCCATTGAGTTCGGAATAGATACTGTTATCCCAATGTATAACAAAAGAATCCCAGCTTGCTCTACTTTGTCCACATGCAAGGTTGCCACGCACTGCTGTGACCCCATTTACACTTTTAGACCACAATATATCTCCGATGGTACAGTACAATTATAATGGAACAAGTTAAGTAAGTTACAAGCATGCCTGCTTGCCATCACTGCAGTGATGCTGGGGTTGCAGCACAGCTGATCGCCCGGCACCACGCCGAGGTTTCTCGCGGTCGGTGAAGGAGATGCTGTTCCGACAGCAGTCATAAAATATCAAAAGTCTCCGCATACTTTGGCATAATCCCAACGATAAAAAATGACTCTCTCTCTGGGAATGGTTCTGGGTGATATTTAAGTGTGATCTAGTTATCAGGGCTCTTGGCTGGCGTCCACATGCTGTGTTATATCTAGCCTTGAGCCCTGTGTAGTCTGTTTTATCAGAACTTTGGCCATCACCCAGCCCTAGCACCTGGTTAATAAATTACTCAAAGTACAAGCTATCTACCTCGAAGATAATAAATAATAATACAATAAAATAATCTAATAAAATATCTTTGATCCTTGTGAATACATAGCGTAGAAAAAGCTTGTTTGACACATTGTTAATAATAACATGTTAATAAGTGAACAGATTCATGGGAGGTGGCTTTAGGGCCTGAGAATGGTCCACTTCTATGTGGGATTAATAGTTCAATTAAAATTGGTCATGGGATTAGGGATTTTCAATCAAGAAACATTGATGGGATCGCACACAGCATGCTTTAAGTGCATGCCTGTACCACGAGTACGCATTCGGGATCATCTTCCAACTTAACTTGACTAGACTAGAACAATGCCTTAATCACACATGCACATTCATAATAAAAATGAACATTAACAGATGATGAAGATGAACCCCAAGTGGAAGGACTACCACTTTGAGAAATACTGCTGCGATACATCAAAAACACCTCAGTTAGTACAAGCAGTTGTTGAGAAGGCTCTGGGTTGCGGTTTGCTCTGCCCCTTATCTATCACTCCTAATATTCCCATGTAGTTTAGTGGGGTGTCGGAGCTCAGGTCAGACCGACTACATTAGTTACAGTTAAAGTCTAGTTAAAGTGTTGAAGTGGTAAGCCGGGGAAATTGGACAACTGGGGGTGGGCATATCTTAAATCAAGTTGTCAAAAGAGCATATTTGAGAAGTAACATATGGGCAAAGATGATTTTGAACGACTTTACTAGGTAATGTACTCTGTGACACACTGAGGAGAGATGGAGAGTGTGTTGCCACTGAACGTAACACATCGATGCTATGTATGAACACACACACACACACAGATTGATAACTCCCTCCCAGTGTTGAACGAACCATTGCAGATGAGGTTGAAAGAAGCATTATTTTTCCCATAAAGCACAATTCGACACAAGTCATAATAGCCAGACAGGGTCACTGTGTGAGTGTGTGTGCCTGGGTAAATGCCTTGCTCACTGGCACGCTGGCAGCAATATCTCGGAGGCAACTGTACTCCACATCTAAACTACCATCCTAAAATATATGTCCATATATATAAAAATATCTTACATATATCTTACATAATATCTTACATTGAAGCGTAAAAGCTCTACTCTTTTTTTCTTGGTTATAACAGCATAATGCAAAACTAAAGCACCAGGGCATTCTCAGATGTGACATCTCAGATGTAATTTGTAGGAAGACGAGACAATAACATGAACGGTAAGATGAATCCACACCCTCGGGTGACGTTTGTCAAATCATATAGAAAGAAAGAAGACAAAAAAACAAGAAGGCACACAAAACAGGGACAAGATCATTTTCAGTGAGTGATAGACATCTTAAGTGTCCCAGAGGAGGCCACTAACCGGGCCTGCGTATAGGTGACCGCGAGTCCACTTATTGGTTAGCTTAGGACAATTATTTTTCAGAATAAACACAAGCACCAACTAGCCATTCAAGGTACCCTGGTATGCATCCGCAAGCACACGCACACCTACATGCAGGCAAGCATGCGTGGACACACACACACACACTCACACACGCACACATACACACACACACACACACACACACGTGCATAAGCATGCACGCGCACACACACACCTGCATATATACAAGCACAAACACCAATCTTTACCCAAGAGGCCTCCAAATAGGCAGGTTAAGACAGACAGCTGGACCATCGCCTGGGTTCTGACGTTCTGTTCCGCAGGACTCTGGTGGTCAGAACAGCATGTAGACGGGGAAGTCGTTCCGCGACTCCTCACACTTCCTGGGTCTTTCACCACTTCACTGCATTTTTCACCATGACTGGCATGGCAGGAGTGACGTGCGGGAGGCCAGCTTCACTGCTCACTATTTGATGCTTGACGCTTCCTGCGGAAAAAGAGGGACAGAGGACAAGAGCATTTTCAGTGAGTGATAGTCATCTTAAGTGGTCCGCCTAGGCCACTAACCAAGCCCCCTGACAAGTGAGGAAAAGCTCCCTTAATCATTCAATGTCTCAGTTTATTCCCCATCCTCAAGTTGTACTTGAAAGGGGTTGTAACAAATGGAGCTCTGTAAACTTAAACCATCATCAGGTTTTCCAATCAGCAACCTCTAGTAGCTCGAGTTGTAGCTACAGTAATCGTGGCATTCTTCATTCGCACTACAACTGAATCTGCTTATGACATCCTCCTCCTCATCGACTAACTTAACTGAACCTTGACTATGAATGATGATGCTTATGTATGTCTTTGTCATGTACATTTATCCATGTCCACACACGGAGACACAGATGTCGGTTTTTGGTCTTCTGCATCAAATAAAGTGCACAGCAATGCATACATCTTTGGAAATGGATAAAGTAAATGGACATTGGACATATCACCTGGAAAAAGAAATCTGTTTGAATTGACTTGCTGCATCTCAATTCATCATGTGGTTAAGTAATGCACATGACTGAAAAAGGAGTACAAAACGAGTATACTTTCATGTTTTTAACTGTACTGTAATTATTTCATATTGTTTATATTTAAGTATATTTTTGAGCCAGTAATCGTCGCTGTATTTGCCATTTCTATGCAGGGATTGAGTGTAGATGAGGGAGAGCACACGAGGAGCACCTCTCCTACAGATGCCACAAGTCACCAGCAGCGTGGAAGAAAAATGAGCACCACCTGTCTCTTCACCGCGATTCGACGATGATGGAGCAAAACTCAGGTTCCAGGGACAACGCCTCGCGAAGTAGCTTGTACTTTGAGTCATTTATTAACCAGGTGCTAGGGCTGGGCGATGGCCAAAATTCTGATGAATCCCGATATAGGCAATTTCATATTTCTATAACGATATACAGTATATCACAATATAGCATGTTTTCTGGTCATTCAAATAAATATACGTTTTTATAATATATAAAATTCAAATAACCTATATAAAATAACCCCATGGTAAAGCCTATTTTTGTATACTCCTGTGTGAAGTATTTTCTCATTTTATTAAGAGCCTACAAATATATGAAAATGTAAAATATCAAAGCTAAACTAAAAGTTTTATAGCAGCACAAAAGCAGCAATTAGGGCTGGGTGATATGGAATATCGATAATTTTGACCAATTACCTTGATATTGATATTGTGACAATGTTGTAGAGGCTATTGGTGCTTTCACAAAATATTTACACATTGTTATTGTAGCAGATGACAACTTCCACACGCCACCTTAAGTGGCTTTCTTCAGGGCTCCCAAGACAGCAGGACACAGGAAGGTGGTGAATAGTCCGGTTTATTCTAATGTTTGACAATGAAATGGAGAGAGCAGGTGGAACAATGCTAGCATGCTAGCGCTCTCTTGAGTGTGTGTGGTGGTGGCTGGTTTAACCTGTGGGCCTTGATTAGTCAATGGCCCACAGGTGTGCAGCCTCACCCAGCCAAACCAATTAAGCCTGACTCTGGCTAGGTGAGGCTGCTTAAACCAGCCACCAACCACACACATGCCACAGTTATTTTTGGTGGATAATCATCAGTAATGTGGCTATAATGATGAAGTGGGTAAAGGCAAATAGTAAAACAGTCTGGCAAGTTCAGAAAATGTGATCACTTTCCTGTAATGTGGCCTTTAAAACCAGGAAAAGACAACACTTATGGCACAGCACGATATTACGATATCCAAAATCCAAGACGATATCTACCCACCACTGCCCGTGACATCAATTCAACTTTAGCGCACCAATCGATTTTAGAATAAGAACACTCATTCTCATACCAATGAAAACTAACTTGGTTATTGGTTAACTCTTTAGAGAGACATAATTGCATAAAGAGGCCAAGCAGCCTATAAGCTGATTTTAACAGGATTCCACATTGGAACGGGGGGGTTAAGAGTTGGAAGTCAGACTTCACCTAATTTCTTTCAGACTTCAACACATTTTTTTGTGTGTGAAATGAATTGGGTTGATTGCAGAGCCCCCCTAAGACCGCAAAGCATCAAAGGGAGTCAGTGTCATGGCTTGTTATTGTCCATTTGAGCAGTGTATACATTTTAGGAATGTGGAACGGCTAACCAGACAGCGGCAAGTTAGCTACCTGAGCAATAAAGCCAAACCATTTTCAAAAAGGTGCTAACGAAACAATTGCCCAGCTGCCCACATTTCCCACATTGACCGGAACTTATCCACCATAGGGTTTAGTAGATGCACAAAGGAAGGAATTATAAAGCTGCACCCTCAAAGAAGGACTTTTACAACAACATGCCATTTGGGATTATCTCTCACCCCCCTCCAAAACTCACACCCACATCTCCCTTGGACAGTGAACGGTGAATGGGATGCATTTATATAGCGCATTTCGAACCTGAGACCACACAAAGGGCTTTATATTTCCACACATTCATACACTGATGGAGGTGTCAGACATACAAGGTGACAGCCAGCTCGTCGGGAGCAGTTAGGGTTAGGTGTCTTGCTCAGGGACACCTCGACGCTTAGCTAGGTGGAGCCGGGGATCGAACCAGCCAGACAACCCGCTCTGCTAGAGACTTAGAAGTCTGATGAAGGGGCATCATGGGAGGTGGAGTTTAAAACAACAATTCATCAGAGTGATTGGCCTCAGAGATAGAGGTTGGTATCCAGAGAGACCATGGCTTACAATGGGAGAAATAGCTTCAGACAGCCTGATGGTGACAGCTTGCCTCCTCCATTTCTTTAACGTAGTATGTAGTATGTTTTCATAGGGATTATGACAAAGAAAAAAACCCCACCAATTACTTTTTAGAATGGGTGGGGTAACACCGGATTAAACAGGAAATATTACTTCATAACATAACTGACAGATTGACAGATTATCCGATTATCAACAGCTTTTAATTGATTTTCATTTCATTCATTGAGCCGCTTCACTCATTTACATTTACATTTACATTTAGGGCATTGGGCAGACGCTTTTATCCAAAGCGACTTACAATAAGTACATTTGTCGAAAGAGGGAAACAACAATATATCACTGATGGTACAATTAGAATAGAACAGGTTTCAAGCATTCCTGATTGCCAGGTCAATAGAACAAGGTACAAGCTTATAATTGCTAGGTTGACCCATTGCTGTAAAACAGTAAGGTAGCCAGGATACCATGCTACACAATGCTAAGTACTATTTCAAGTACCGGGACATACTAACATACAGGATGCTACACAGTGCCAGGAAGTACAGACATACAAGTGCGAGGGATCCAGGAGGGGATGGGATTCAAGCCCTGTTCGAGTAAGTGGGAAAGGGTTGGGGAGGAGGGGTGAGTAAGAAGGGAAGCTATTCAGAGTCCAGGTGAACTCTGAATAGGTGGATCTTGAGTCTCTTGCGGAAACTGATTAGCGATTCTGCTGTCCTGACATCGGTCGGGAGCTCATTCCACCGCTGCGGTGTGAGGACAGAGAAGAGTTGTGACTTTGTGGAGCGACGTTTGTTTGCTCTTAGCGATGGTGGCACCGGTCGTTGGAAGTCGTTGAGCGG
>OMKP01079061.1:0-19880 GCA_900302375.1 Bathygadus melanobranchus
GGGTGAAAAGGTTATCCAGGGCGAACGGGAGGATAAGTCAGACACCAGACACAACTCTTTGTCTCCCATGAGTCCAGCGCTACTGCCCATGAGCGTCATGTGATTAAGGCTCTGTATCCATATTTAATTATGGACACTAACGTGGAGCCTTTGGCTCACTAACTCTGAGGGTTTGTGACGTTTTGAGGACTTTAGTCTCATCAACATCTAACGACGGTAATGATGTTATGTACATTTAAATGATGACACATAATTGCAGATGACCATCTAGTGGTCAGGGAAGGCCAGGGAACATGAAGTCATTATTTATTGATGATACAATAATACAAATCTAATAATGTATTCATTAGATTACGGGGGCCTACTAAAATAGGACAAAAGACTCATCACCACCCCAGTTTACATCCATTACCAGTCCCTCCTTGCTTTATGAAGACTCTACCAAGTGCACAGGTGTTACACTGATGACCTTTGACCTCCCTAAAATCAAAGGGTAAAATCTAAGGGACGATGAGACCCTGGGCCTACAATAGCCTACAATATGAAATGATTTACGACAGGAGGGCTAACCTGCAGCCAGGGGCTTTTAATAGCTCCGTGGCTCAGGCCACTAGTACGCCAACCGCGCTCTATACGCCCAGCAGTGACCCCGTTTCGATTCTTCTCTGCATGTCGTCACTGTCGTGTCTACAAAATGCACGTACAGCCCACACAAATGTCCACTTTAAAACCCTGCACATTTGAATAGGCTTACATACTGTATAGTTGTTACTGTCAACATATATTGGAGCACTGTTTCTCCTCTACCTTTGTTTTAATATTGTTATGTACACCATTTGCTCTTACTAATTATGTTATGGTTTTTGTGTCCTTGTACCTGGGAAATGCTCTGTGCTTGGAAAGTGAAATAAGCGCCATTGTTATTATTAAGACTTATGGTGTTAATACTTTACACATTATTTAGATTTACTTTATTTTCTTCTTCTGACAGTGTCTGTCCACTATGTCATGACCTCTTTCAGCTAGCCGACTGGAAAAGAGCAACCCCGACACACACACACACACACACACACACACTGCCGTCAACGACAAGCCCAGAGAACTAAGCAGGGATTAACGGTGTGAATGCAAAGAAGACACACATTGCCAGACAAAAAGACCCAGCCTACTCACGTGTGATAAAGAGGGCGACATGTCAACAAAAACACGAGTAACGCCTCTCCAGCTAAAAATAATGACATTATAGTGTACGACTTCCAATACAACGGCATATATACAGTATATATTTATATATATAGTTGGTGTCGCATCTGTTATGTACATGGCTCACGTTACACAATTAAGTAATGAACGGTGACGTAAGCGCGGCTAAGATAATAACACCGCGTGCAGTTGCATTTCGCAGGGCGAGCGCGTACAGCAGCAGCAGCGCGTGAGCGCCGCGGTCTTCCTCCTCGCGGTTTCCCTTCACGGCCGAGGGTTCTGGAGGGGGCGTGGTGCCGCTGTACCCAAACAACGCTTGCCCTATAATGGCGGGCGACTGTCATATTGTTATGACAACAACGTTCCGTTGTAACACGTTGACGCCGACCGATTATAGGCGCGTTGGTATTCGTTCGAGGGTAGTCAATTAGCGGATACTATTTACCGAGAAAAACAAAAACAAAACAAACAAACAAAAAAACCCTACGGCGTCTATCCGTAGTGCGTGGACGTTGGGTTTAACGCGATGCGTATAAATCGCGCGGTTGTAATAAACGGTCAAGGCAAATCGCGTTACAGGAGCACGCGAGCGGCGGGTTATAATGTAACGCTCGTAATGTAACGCGGGGACGCCTTCCAGCTCGTGGGTTCACGACAGGGTGAGCTGGCGACACCGAGGTGGCCACCATTGAACCAGTAAACGGCGCGACTTGACGCCAATAACAACTTAACCCCCCGTAGGAAACCGTTATTACGCGCGGGGTGTTCCGTATGAAAACGGCGAAATTCTCTCACGTTCTCTCACAAACGCCGCGATCGCCCGATGGAAACCAGTCCGGACGAATGGGACCAGGGCAGACAACTGCACTCCCAGGGCCACATGTTAATATCCCCATGGGAGCTGTTTACCAACACAAGTTCAAAAACAAAACAAAAACTTTGGATCGATCGCCTCGCCACGCACACGCCTTTGCGCGTAAAAGGCGCACCGCGCCAACATAATTAATGGTTAATTAGGCCCACCTTTTGGGGTTATAGAGACCTCTCCGTTCTCTCGCTTCATTGGAGAACTGTTACTGTATCCGCTGATGTTGTTGTTGTTGTTGTTAATATTTTTCACGGTTCCGGTGGTCAGCAGCTTATTCTTTTTCTTCACCTCGCCGCCTTCCCTCCCCGTCCCCGTCTCTTTCTCTCTGTTTTTATCTTTATTGGGTCTCTTGGTTTTGGACGAAGTGGCTTTGTGACGCAAGAAATCGCCCCGCTTGAAGACTTTAACGGCGTTCCCGGGTGGCTGAGCTCTGCCAGCGGACACCGACGCGCTGTTGCTGCTCGCCTTGGGCGAGCTCCACAGTCCGGGCTTGACATCGCTGTGCTTCGCGGGCGGCTGGAGCTTCTCTCCCGTGCTACTGTTGCCTCCCACCACTCCGTCTCTGATGACTTTCTTAGCTTTCACGCTCTTCTCCTCGCCTCGGACCCTCTTGGGCGGTGGCGGGTTGATTTCCCGGGAAGACTTGGGCCGGTTGTCCGAGGCTGCCTTGGCGTCGTTCGGCTTGACGAGCAGGTTTTTCGCGGGGGGAACTTCTGCGGTCGCTGCGGCGGCGGCAGCGCCAGCGATGTGAACTGAGCCCAGCGAGTCAGCCATCTTGAGGCTTCTCTCTCTATTTACTCTCTTCCCCCAACGGCCACCGCTGCCGTTTGTGCGCGAGGTGGTGAGGCAAACAGGCAGAGGCGGAACAGGGGCTTGAGTGACAGGCACCAGGGGCGGGACTTACCAACGTAACGTTTAGCAGGTTGGGAGAGGATCACCACTCCAGGCTATGTCGCAGTGAAATTAAAAAGTTGGCATAAGAGAATGACAAATTAATGTAGGCCATTTTCTGAGATTAAAAACTCTACACTCACCGTTGCACGTTGTATGCGCTATGTCAGCGTCAATCACATAATTGCACTGTGAGACATAATTAGCAGGGTGTACATTTGTTTTAGGGGTTCAATATAAAAAAAAAAACAATGGCTGTATTTTTTTAATTATAGTTCATATTCTATCAAGCTCATATTATATATGTTTATGGAAAATGTAAACAAATATACAAAACAAGCCATAGATGTATTATTAGTTATATATTTATATATTTGCAATCAGTGTGGCTAGTCAAGGCCTATTGGGTTACATTTGGGAATATGCAAAGTGTATTTTGTGATGGAATACAGATAACTCCTACAAGGCATTCTGTAAATGACTTACCAAAAACGCAAAGAGTGCTTTCACTGGATACCTTTCAAATAATACGGTGGCTCAGTGCGTAGCACTGTTGCCTCACAGCAAGAAGGTTGTGGGTTCAAGTCCCGCATGGTGCAACATGTCGGGGCTGGTTCCCGGGCCTTTCTATGTGGAGTTTGCATGTTCTCCCCGTGTTCACTCGGGTTCCCCCCATAGAACCCCACAACAAAAACATGCAGAAGAACAGATTGCTCTTCGGTCCTGTCCCTGACCAAGACAGGACTGAGCGCTTGGACTTGGTCCCCGGGCGCCGTACTGATGGCTGCCCACTGCTCCTGCTTTCCCTGGGGGAGGACGGCTGGGATGGGAAAAACGCAGAGAAGGCATTCCACCGGCGACGCCGATAATTGTGTGTGTGTGTGTGTGTGTTTTCAACATAATGTTTTTGCGCCATCTTCTGTCATTACATACACATTGCAACGTTGTGCTATATTTAAGAACGAATCGGGCAAAACGTATTGGTAAATATTGTTTCAATGTGTCGTTATAATGGTCTCTTTATGTATTTGTGAAAAGTTTGTAACACTTAAAAAAAATCAGAGCATAAAGCTACATTATGAGATTAAGTTTTTACAACAAAACACTACATTTACCACAATGCTCCACGGGAGCCGAAAAACGTCAGAGCTAAAAAAAAATGGCGGCACCTCTGCTGCAAGTGCTGGAGCGAACCGAGATAACCAAACTACCCAAAGGAATTCAAAATAAATTGGAGAAGTTCCTTTCTGATCAACAATATGAGATTGACTCATTGAAAGCCCACCGGGAGCAGTTTCGCGTAGATAGCGGTAAGGCATCGCTTTGCTCATTGGTACGTTCAGCGAGCGACTGCTCACTAGCTAGCCAAGCTAACGGTGTGTTTTGCTTGCTCACACATGCCAGAAAAGAAAGTGGTTATTAATGTATATGTTCCTATAAACACCATGTCCATGTACCCTAGTCAAATAAAGAGTTGCCCTGCAACAATTAACAACTAAACTGTCCGATTCACGCACTCAGTCAATTGTGGAGCTGCTATAGCCAGCAGGTTGTAAGTTGTAAGAGCTTGTATTGAGTTAGTTGTGCTGATTCCACTTCTGCAGAACAACAGTTCTTCAATAAAACCAAACAACTTGAACAATGTCAGGATGAGTTTTTAACTCAGACACAAGAATTCCAGAAGCTGAAAGAGGACTTCTCGAAGTTTGGTGAGTGTGCTGTTTTCATAAAGTCATAATGAAATATATATACGGCTGACAAGATGTTTGTGTGTATATACTGACACAATACAACATCAATCACTTTAGATGTGGAGCTTAAAAGTGTGCGTGAGAAGAACAAGGAGCATGAAGTTGCTCTCGAGAAGGTTTCTGCGGAACAGGTAATGAAAAAGATAAACATACCGATATTCAGCAGATATTTGATTGTTAATGACACTTGTTGTAATTGTAAGTTATCCTTTTAAAATGATTCCAGATTTATTAAACAAACGCATTGGCAGAGTGTGTGGAGTGTCTAAGTGGTGGTGTTAGGCTCCCCAGCCTCCCCACCAGAATAAACAGTGCTCATTTATAATATATATAGCCCTGATCAAATGATTGAGACGTTCCAGTTCTGAGGTCCAGACTTTAAATATCCACAATTTAACTTGTTTTTAGGTTTTTCTTTCAAAAGCAAAGGAAGACCTGGAGTCAGAAAAGAGAGAGCTTGTGCGTACCTTGGAGAGGAGATCGCAGGAAGTAGAGAGTCTAAATGGTATTGTCCAAATGTATTCATGAAAAAACTACAGACTCGTGTTTTATTATTATCTAAAAGAAAATGGCCAATTTTAGTTCACATTAATTCGTCCAGTATCATAGTATTTTATAATGGCATTGTTATTTTTGCTGTGTACCATATAGCACCTTAGTACACATCTTCATGGGTCTAACTAGCCATGTTTTGCACACGTCATGGAAGTCTAACCAAAACAGGGTTCAGTAGACATTTTCATGATTCTGAATTCTGACTCGTCTCGTCTCAGCACCACTACCTGTCCACTGACAGCTTTATCTACATGTCTACGTAAACAATTAGCTGGACATTTATTTCTCTCGTGTTAGATGACGTGAGGCAATTCAATGACAAATTGGTGGAAGCCAGCAGCTCCAAAATGGGGCAGCAGATCAAACTGGACGAGCTTGAAGCAGCAGAGGTCAACATCAAGGTAAGCCGGCGCCCACCAATGAGTGCCATTGATTCATCATAAAATTAAAATAATGAATAAGAGTTGTGGATGTAAGGTACATATACAATATGTTTGAGGGTTTAGAATGAGATGTTTCAGCTAGGGTTAAGCTGAATGGTAATCCATTTTCATTGTTACCCAGCCTTTTGTTGAAAGGTGTGGGGTCATACCCTCTAAGCTGGACTAAAGGTTTTAATTCATTGTTGTTTTTCTGTTGGTGGCCCCTCCAGTACAGGGAGAAGCGTATGGAGCAGGAGAAAGAGCTGCTTCAGGGCCAGACAACATGGCTGAATGGTGAACTGAAGTCCAAGAGCGAGGAGCTGCTGTCCCTGTCACGACAGAAGGGCAATGAGATCCTGGAGCTCAAATGTAGCCTGGAAAACAAAGAAGATGAGGTATGTTCCATTGGTGGATCTCTGCTTGGTCAATAGAAAATATGAGACAAATGTACAGTCACTAACTGGATTTTTCTTTTGGTGGGGGATTTTCAGGTGACCCGGCTCCAAGACCAAGTAGTCAGTTTGAAGGCTTCTAATGAGCACTCCCAGAAGCAAGTTGAAGACCTGATCAACAAGCTGAAGGAAGTAAGTGTTAACTCTTTGCTGCTGGGTTACATTACATCTCATTTAATTAAAATCCAATTGGACCAATTTGATTGGTCCGAACCACTGTGGTTCAGCCACAAGTGGATAACTTCGATCTTCAGGGGGAAATAGAATGTGAACTCCCAAGATCAGAATGGTCTCACAAGGCCAGAAAACTAATGAAGCTGATCTTTTTGACTGTTTCCATGTTCAAGGTCAAGCAGCAACAAGCCAGCATGGAAGAAAAGTTCAGGAATGAACTTAATGCCAACATCAAGCTGTCCAACTTATACAAGGCAAGTGATATTTTTGGGTGAGCTGGTGCTAAATTACTGTGGTTAGAGGGTGAGCTGGTGCTAAATTACTATGGTTACAGGGAGAGCTGGTGCTAAACTACTATGGTTACAGGGTGAGCTGGTACTAAACTGCTATGGTTACAGGGTGAGCTGGTGCTAAATTACTATGGTTACAGGGTGAGCTGGTGCTAAACTACTATGGTTACAGGGTGAGCTGGTGCTAAATTACTATGGTTACAGGGTGAGCTGGTGCTAAACTACTATGGTTACAGGGTGAGCTGGTGCTAAATTACTATGGTTACAGGGAGAGCTGGTGCTAAACTACTATGGTTACAGGGTGAGCTGGTGCTAAATTACTATGGTTACAGGGTGAGCTGGTGCTAAACTACTATGGTTACAGGGTGAGCTGGTGCTAAACTACTATGGTTACAGGGTGAGCTGGTGCTAAATTACTATGGTTACAGGGTGAGCTGGTGCTAAACTACTATGGTTACAGGGTGAGCTGGTGCTAAACTACTATGGTTACAGGGTGAGCTGGTGCTAAACTACTATGGTTACAGGGTGCCACAGCAGACGCTGAGACCAAGAGTGAAGAGTTGAGTGGTGCAGTGGAAGAGCTGCACAAGCTGCTGAAGGATGCTGGGGAAGGTAGATGCAATATAATAACCTGTCAAGACCAACCATTCAGTAGAGATGTGGCGATTTATGTCATTATTATTTATAATTGTCTGCCCGGCGGTGATAGGCGGTCACCGCAAGCAAAATCTAATAACCTCCACAACCGCCGTCAGCTCAAAAATGTCTGCGTCAAAATCCTCTTTTCCTCAAAATAAGCTCTCTGTGTTCACATGCTGCCCTCACTGAGGGGGAGCTGGGGTAGAGAACGTGTTCCCCATCGCAACAGTTGAACTGTCGGGCAAAACTGTCAGGATGTCTTGCTTTTGATGTTTAAACCTAAGTGGTCATCCGAAATAATAAACCTTCATCCGTGAGAGACGTGATAACAATGATTGCGGTTCTTTTTTGCCTTCTCATTAATTTTAGCGATCCGCTTACTGAGCGAGCAAGCCGTTCTCGGTAGGCCTAGAGAGAACAGCTGAGCACGCGTTGTGATGAGTAAATGGATAAATCATGTTTTGTGGCAGTTAATAGGTGAATATACAGTGAACGTAGGATATATCGGCATGCACGTACATTTGTCTTCCTTAATGTAATCCACTTTTAATATCCAGTGTCTTGTAGCGATCTATATATTGGTGTATTAAACATACACCGATTATTGATTGATTTTTATTTTTAAACAATGTTCCCCTCCTCATGTCAGCAAACCAAGCACAGGAGCAGAAGCTCCAGGAGATGAAAGGTGCCAAGGACGTGGCTGTGGCTGAGCTTCAGCAGAGAATCCAGAGCCTTGAGAAAGAGCTGGACAACGCTAATGAACTGTTGTCAGACTCCAAACAGCGAGGTCAGCATCCCACACTGTCCGTCCTGCCTCATCCACGTTCGTTTTAATGTGGTCATGGCCCACTGTATAGTTCAGTTCAAGATTACGCTCATCTTGCAGTAATGCTTGTTGATTCTGAGTCCCAATCGTTGCTGTCAACTGACCTGAGAACAATGCTGTCACTGTTGTAATCCCAGGTCCTCCCGGTGCTTCCTCGCTGCTATCAGAACAGCAGATCACCACCATGTCTCCAACTGCAGCGGCAGTAGCCAAGATCAAGCCTGGCATGAAGCTAACTGAGGTATTCACGGCTGGTTCTTAACATGCAAACAGCAAACCAAATGATTTGCACTATTGTGCCCAAGCGTATGTCAGATTGGCATCGTTTAGGCTTTTCTATGTACTAAATTGGCTATAATCTTATTTTGAGTTTTTGTGCCTGTACTCCAATCTAACTTTAAGCAGACAAATCTGCAAATCCATAGCAAATGGTTTTTATCCGATTTCACTCTTGTGTATCTCCCCCTAGTTGTACACCGCCTATGTGGAGAGTCAGGAGCAGCTGCAGTTGGAGCGCTTGGAGATCAAGCGTGTGAACAAGTATCTGGACGACATCGTGCAGGAGGTTGAGGCCAAGGCCCCCGTTCTCAAGCGGCAGAAGGATGAGCACGAGCGCATGCAGAAGTCTGTGGCCAGCCTGTCAGCCAAACTAGAGCAGGCCGTGAAGGTGATGGCCGCTTCCTCTCGTAGATACGTTGGGTGCATTAGGACTTGGATGTTTAGTTTGTGTTTGTGTTTTTTGTAACATTAACAAATATAATGAAGTAGCAGTAGAAGTGGTGGTCCCAGTAACACCTGTTTTGTAACAGGAGGTGCACCGGCTGCAGAAGGAGGCTGACGAGGCCAATAAGCGCTCCTCTGTCTTGGAGCGGAACCACCAGCGATTTGAACTGCAGCTGGCTGACACAGCTCAACAGGTGTGTCCGTTTAAGTCTTTAGGGCGGTACAAATGCCATGCACCCTATCACTCCCACGTTGACTTAAATAATGACTCTAGGTCATTATTTAATTTATATTTGTTATAGTTCCTACAAAGTTATTGATGAACTGGTCAGTCGAAAACTATTATGCAGCTCCAAGGTTTTGGTGTGACGTGTAGCGTCTGTGTAACTGATGTGGCTGTGACATCAGGTGCGCGTGCTGCTCATCGAGCTGGAGGAGGCCCGGGGGAACCACGTGCTCCAGGAGGAGGACGTGAGCTCGGCCAACATCAGCAGCACGTCGGACGTCATCAGCCAGCACCTGGTGACCTTCCGCAGTGTGGAGGAGCTGCAGCAGCAGAACCAGCGCCTCCTACTGGCCCTCAGGGAGCTGGGCGAAGCCCAGGAGCAGGAGGAGTTTGAGGCTGTCGGCATCAAGTAAGCTAGGATGTAGCGCCGCTGTGATTGTTTCTTAAACGGAAATCGTTCAATGTTAGTTCAATATCACTATGTAATGCTGCGTTCACGTCAGTGGCTTTCGGCTCCCGTCATTGGTTGTTTGTTTTCGACAGAGTGTTTCTAAAACGGTGCGATCACGACATATTCCTGTGCATCCGCATGCCTGTTATTACACAGCTTATGACTGGTATAACAGCTGCATAACAGCCGATCTCGATCAGGTCGTCAAAAAGGTCAAATAATGTTCGATAGGGAGGCTAGCAGGCTGTCAGTTACTTTAAAGTGCTCCCAGGGACAACACGTCTTGACGTCTCAAAGTGGTACAATGTACTAGCCAGTGTGGAGGTTACCACTCGAGAAACAGTCTCAGTTGAGAGGAAAAACTACAACAAACTACAATTTTTTACTCTGTAAAAAATATATCGGCCAAACTGAGCTCCAGTCTCTAAATTAAAGCCATGCACATTATATCTATGATAATCTGTAGAAATGTTTTTAAATGTTGTTTTATTAAATTCCTGCGTTTAACTATTTAAGCTCAAACCTCCACCTTTTAACAATGGGAGGTTTACCTCAAATATAAATTAAAGTATTGTCCTAGGAGTGGTGAACTGGTCCGGAGTCTGGAGAAGACCCAGGCTGAGCTGGAGGCTCTGAAGGAGCAGCGCACTCAGCAGATGCAGCTGACAGAGTCAATCGTGAGGCAGAGGGACATGTACCGTGTGCTCCTGGCTCAGGCCACCGGGGTCAGCTTCCCACAGCAAGGTAAACCCGCACCCCTACGGCAAATGGAAACATTTCCACAGCTGTGAGGTGTGGTCAAGGTGTTATCAGCACTTTGGTCCTCTCCTTGGCTCTGTGTCACTACTGTCTAGTTAACCAGGCTGACCCTCCCGTCCCCTGTGATTCCAGGTGCGGCACCCGAAGAGATTTCTCTGACTTCCACCCCCCGCCGCTCCCCTGCCACCACGCCCGCTGCGGCCACGCCCACTGCTCTGGTCTCTATGGCAACAGAGTCTACGGAAGCGGTGGAGGCCAAGGCTGCTCTGCGGCAGGTCGGTGTCAAGAGTAGCGCCGCCACCTAGCTCCTGTCAAGTCGGACAGCGGGTGGATGGGTGCAAACGCTTGTCTTTTCAGCACAGCTCCCTACAGACTCCTGTTTGTGGTGTTAGCCTCTGGGGGCTGTGGAGTCCCTGAGTGATAACACTGCAGGTCTATCATACCCTAGAGCTGATATTCAGATATCAGTGAAAACATCTTTGATCGTCTAGTTCACGTTATGTTTCCGTCGTGCTATGCTGGCTGTGGTTTAAATGTCCAACCGGAAGCATTTACTTATTCTAAATGTAAACCAGTAAATACAGCATGTTGGCGTCCCGTCTGATGCCTCAATGCGTTTTCAGATTCACCCCTGTTGTGTTTGGTACATTTCAGGTCACGAGATTCATATAAATGAATGAATTGAATCCGCTATCGACAGACCCCGTTAGTGTTGTCCTCGGCCCCAGCGCCGGAGATGGTTAACATTGTTACCATGCATCGACGTGCCCATTAACAACGTTCTGCTCCACCTTCAGTTGCAGGAGTTATTCTCCACCTACAAGAAGGAGCGTGTGGAGAATGACAAGGCGCTGACAAAGCAAGCAGACAAGCTACAGGAGCAGCTCTCCGACCTCCGCTCGCAGAACACCAAGGTCTCCACTCAGCTGGAGTTTGCCTCTAAAAGGTAAGGGGCGCAGAAGATACAAGAACAATATGTCAAATCAATAACCAAAAACAAGTTTGTGCTATCGTTGCTTCTGTGACTGCTCCCTCCTGTGTCCGTTAGGCATGCACAGTCGTTGTGTGTTCCATATTCTCCTCAGCTGACAAAACGCGTTGCCTGTGTGGTCGGCCTTAGGTACGAAATGCTACAGGACAACGTGGAGGGCTACAGGAAGGAGATCGCGTCCCTCCGCGAGAAGGAGCAGAAAATGGCCGCGGCCACTCAGAAGAGCGAGCTGACGGTCCACACCATGACCCAGGAGCTGAAGGGCGCGCAGGAGAAGCTCAGCTTGGCCGAGGTGGGTCGACGTGGTTGTCGACGTCATGTGAGGTAAGTGCGCTTGGCGGTACGGTCACCTTACGTTGATGTGGCTGTGTCTCTCAGGGTCGTGTGGAGATCCTGCGCGAGGAGAGGGACATGCTGAAGATGTTGGAGTCCCGGTTGACTCAGGAGAAGGAGTCTCTCGTGGGCCAGCAGCGCAGCCAGAACGTCCTGCTGACCAACCTCCAGGCCATCCAGGTACCGCAGACGTCAGCGCTTCATGTCTCGTCTCCCGATAAACGCTTGTGTTGCTAGCCATTGTAACCAGGCTGCGTGTTGCCCTAGGCCACTCTAGAGCGCTCTGAGACTGACAGCCGCCAGCGTCTGCACAATCAGCTGGAGAAGCAGGAGAGGGAGATCTCCCAGCTGCAGAAGAGACTGGAACAGGAAGTGGAGCAGCGCCACCTGCAAAGCAGAAACCAAGAAGTATGCAAATACTCACTGTGTTTACCTGAAGCATCTATGAAGAAAAATAGCCTGTTCGCTCGAGGGCTGAACAATTAATTTAAATATTATTGAAATCGCAGTAAGGCCAAGTCCATTATTGAGCTGCAATTTTTTGATAAAGGTCAAATGTGTAAATGTACATTTCTAACATTATTATACATATATATATATAATATGAAGTACTGTAGTGCTGCAGAGATGCCTTGACCTCCACATTTGTTTCTCCAGGTGTAAGAAAACATGTTTGTTTAGTACAAACCCCAACAAATGGCACATCGTGGTGTTTTCAGTGGAAATGAAAATTAAAAAACAATCATTCCCACTGAGAGTGAATCATATCGCAATATCTGTCAGAATAATTGCAATACGATTTATTTTTTTACCGTATTGTTCGGCCCTAGTTAACACACATCTTTTCATTTCAAACATTTCAGTGCAAACCTTTTGCTGCATTTACTTGTGTATTGTTCAGTATCCATGTTGTGAGAATTGCTTCAAAGGGTTGCAACTAGCCCTAGTGTCCTTCACCACTTCCAGGTTTCAGTATATTTGAATGACTGTACTTCATTGTGCGCGCCTTTCCCCCTGGTATCCTCTTCAGATCCAGCTGATGGATGCCAAGAGGCAGCAGGAGCAGCAGGTGGCGCATCACCAGAAGACCAGGGAGCTACTGAACGCCGCTCAGCAGGAGCTCAACAACCTCCGAATGCAGCCAGGCAGCGGGGAAGCACGCCTCCCCCGCAGCTCACCGTCCACCGTGACCTTCAGAGGTATCCTCACGCAATTATGAGCGATGATTCACACAGTCTCCCGATGGAGCACCGTGGTTATGCTGGTGCCGGTAATCTGGTCTAGACATGGCTGGGGCGTTCCTGGTAAGCTGAGGAGAGCAAAAACAAGTCGAGCCTTCAGATTGTTTTGTCCGGCCCATATTTCTACATCCTTGTCATGCGTCATTCAACGTTTTCCACGAGTTGTAGTGAGGGATGTGCTCTGGCAAAGAGATTTACTCTTGCCAAGAAGGGGCGCCGAGGTTTAATGGATTTTTTTCTTTGGAAAATCTTGTAAAAACGGCTAGTAAAATGTCTAAGCAATTTTAACACCGTTAGCCATGTAATCCAGTCCAGATTCACATCCTTTTTTCATCTCATTTTTCCAACATCATTAAAAAAAAACCCCATTGTTTTGTAACATTGAGTTTTGATTAATATAAGACTCTCCATCTCCCGGACCCCCAGGCCTCCAGGGCTCGGAGCAGGACGTCGAGGAGCTGCGCGACCGCCTGCGGCAGGCTGAGACCCGGGCCGAGGAGCTGACTGAGAGCCTGCGGGCCGCCACGTCCAGCGTGGCGCAGTACAGGACCATGGCCCAGAGCCTGGAGGAGTCCCTGGACAAGGAGAAACAGGTCCACGTCAAGCTATCCCCTAACCCCCTGGGTCTGGTAGAAACATTGACGGGTTGCCACATTAAATCTCAAATACTGAGCACAAGTATCAAATAATGTACACACACACATATTAATGTGTGTGTCTACTTATTATCATGTGTATTAACAAAACCTTCAGCGATATATATTGTTGTCTCCCTCTTTCGACAAATGTGTTACTTTTTGTAAGTCGCTTTGGATAAAAGCGTCTGCCAAATGCTCTCTAAATGTAAATGTAAAATGATGATCATTTTTGTAGTCTTTCTTTTGGATGCTTTTATAGGTTTGCCCAAATGCACGTAATGCCTTGCTATTAGTGGATTGCATTTATTCAGTAATAACATTTATTTAGTAATAACATGACGGAAGCCATTACAGTGGTCCTTTGTCTCTTCTACTTGCCTTCATGAATGTGACCAAGTCTACGCCTGCTATTTACTTTTTGCTCCGTCCGTGTGGGTGCAGGTGACGGAGCAGGTTCGACGCTCCGTCGAGGCTGGCATGGCGGAGGCGGAGACACAGCGCCAGCAGCTGGAGCACAAACTCCTGGAGGCGGAGAGGGAGAAGCAGGAGGCTGCGGAGGGGAAGATGAAAGCCCTGAGCTCCCTGGAGGAACAGGTACACCTGAGAGACACTTGTGTCCATGTGGTCAAGATGGCCTCCGATACTCTGGTCCCTTTCTTTAACAAATATTAAAATGTATGTACTTAATTTGTCAATGTATCAATATGGGACTAACGTTTTGTTTCATTGAAATTAATTTTGGCATTTTTAAGTATAATGTGTGTATTGTCTTGAACGTAACCAAAAATGACTAGTGTTTATAGTGTTATCCCGGTTTTGACCTGTCTGCTCCCTGCTTGCTCCTTAGATAAGCGAGCTAAAGAGAAATCTGAGCAGTGCCCAGGCTGACCACCAGGAGGCGTTGCAGAGAGTGGCGGAGACAGCGGCCCAGAAGCAGCAGGCCATACTGGACGTCCAGGAACAAGTACGGGGCAATCTGCTGCCGTCTACACCCATGCCTTGTAGTACTGTAGAACATGTGACGCATGCTCTAATTCACCTAGTCTTTCATTACAACATATTGTATTGTTATAAGAATGCATATTGTATTTGGTGGTGATAAACAACAACAAGGAAACAACTGTTGTTGTTTTGTTGGCTTTATCACATGCTGTGTACTGTACAAATATATTCCTATAATGCCAATATGCCTAGATAGTACACTAAAATACAAATAAAGTATTTAACTTATAGACCCTTTTCACAGGAGAAAAGCAGGTGTAGCTCATAACAATAATTATGGCTCTGTCTAATTTAGGTACGGCATCGACACAGCTAGTCCAGTAAATACATTGACCACGCTGGTGCTGCGACAGACCGATGAATAAAACAGACCTTATGTTAAAATGACCGGAACAGGAAATAACTACCCTGCTGTTGACGATCTGTGAAAAGGGTCTACCGAGACATTTGCACAACTGTTATGATTCCGTCGTCGTCGTTTTTTTAAAATAAGCACATCTCCCTCTCCAGGCGAGGCTGGCGGCCGAGGCACAGGACAAATACGAGCGAGAGATGATGATGCACGCGGCCGACGTGGAGTCCCTCCAGGCGGTCAAGGCCCAGGCCCTGCAGGCGGCCGAGTTCAGGCACCAGCTGGAGGAGCGCTCCCAGAGGGTGGAGGCCCAGCTGCTGGAGGCCAGGGTGTCCTGGGAGGAGCAGGAGAAGATCCTCAAGGTGAGCTAGAGCAGTAGGGATGGCGTTGATGGAAAGGTTACAGATATGACAATCTAAACTGTATATGGATCATTTTAGGTGTCACCCAAGTTTACCATTCAGTTTGTTTTTTATTTAGATTTAAAACAAAAAGCTGTCTGAATGCATTTTTATTTGTGACTTCCAGGAAGAGATGTCCAAGCTGGAGAGCCACTCTGAGGATCTGCAGAAGCAGAACACGCTGCTCCATGAGCAGATCCAGAGCATGAGCAGCACCATGGCCTCCAACCTGCAGCGTGCCGCCAGCGAGACTCCCCTCAACATCTCCTTTACTGAGGATGCCAAGTCCCAAGACCAGATGCTGGAGATCCTCAGGTAAGGGAATCTAGAAACTAGAGCATTTAATGCATTTCACCACTAATTACAATTGAAACGTCCAAACATAGGAGGGATGTAAATGTAATTCTCACACCATTTATCCCTCCCTCCACATGTCCCAGGTTTGTGCGTCGGGAGAAGGAGATTGCAGAGTCTCGTTTCGAGGTGGCCCAGGGGGAGAGCCTGCGCCATCGCCTGAGGGTGGAGCATCTAGAGCACGAGCTGAAGGAGGCCCAGGACACCCTGAATGCTGAGAGGGAGAGGTCGAAGGTCAGTCAGTACAATACTACTCGTTTTAAATGTGGTCTACGCAGATGGAGCACAGCTACTGTCGGTCTGTATACAGTTGGGCTGTCCTATGCTCACTGTTTTATCTCTCCCCTCTGAGCCAGGTTACAGCCAAGACTCTGACCCAGCACGACGAGCTGATGAAGAAGACTGAGACCATGAGCGTCCTGATGGAGACAAATAAGATGCTGAGAGAGGAGAAGGACAGGGTGCAGCAGGAGCTGGAACAGACCCAGGCTAAGGTACCACAACTAACACCAGAACAGTACCCAGGCTAATCTACTACAACTAACACCAGAACATTACCCAGGCTAATCTACCACAACTAACACCAGAACAGTACACAGGCTAAGGTACCACCAGAACACAGGCTGAGGTACTTCAGTGGTACTAGAACATGTCTCACTCCTCCTCCTCCTTCTTCCTGTGTGTTCAGTTGTGTAAGCTGCAGTCGGAAGTCATGCCCATACAGCAGGCCAACTCTGAGCTGAGTGAGAAGACCGGCATGTTACAGGCTGAGAAGAAGATCCTGGAAGTGGAAATCAAGCGCTGGAAGACCCGCACACAGGTCAGTTGACTAGACAGCTCACTGGGCAGGAGGCTCAGGCTACTAGGCGGCTCACTGAGTATGAGGCTCAGGCTGCTAGACTGCTCACTGAGTGTGAGGCTCAGGCTACTAGGCGGCTCACTGAGTATGAGGCTCAGGCTGCTAGACTGCTCACTGAGTATGAGGCTCAGGCTACTAGGCGGCTCACTGAGTATGAGGCTCAGGCTACTAGGCGGCTCACTGAGTATGAGGCTCAGGCTACTAGGCGGCTCACTGAGTATGAGGCTCAGGCTACTAGGCGGCTCACTGAGTATGAGGCTCAGGCTACTAGGCGGCTCACTGAGTATGAGGCTCAGGCTACTAGGCGGCTCACTGGGTATGAGGCTCAGGCTACTAGGCGGCTCACTGAGTATGAGGCTCAGGCTACTAGGCGGCTCACTGGGCAGGAGGCTCAGGCTACTAGGCGGCTCACTGGGCAGGAGGCTCAGGCTACTAGGCGGCTCAATGAGTATGAGGCTCAGGCTGCTAGACTGCTCACTGAGTATGAGGCTCAGGCTACTAGGCGGCTCACTGGGCAGGAGGCTCAGGCTACTCGACCGCACACAGCGCAAATTCTAATCTATTCCGGAGATTAAAATTCAACCACATTATTTAGCGTCTGTCCCGACATTATCCTCACCCAAGCGTTTTGATGTTTTGGTTGAGGATGTCGACAACAAATGTCCACCCGCCGTCATATTACCGTAAGTGTAACTGCCGGTTTCTAGTACCTGGTGAGTCAGCAGAAGGATGCGGACCCAGAGGAGTACAAGCGGTTGCTCTCAGAGAAGGACGGCCACCTCAAACGCATCCAGCTGCTGGCCGAGGAGAACTGCGTACTGAATGCCGAGGTTGCCAGGTGAGATTCTGCAGGGGTTCTCAAAACCTTTTGACCGGTACCAAAATATAGACCCTTGTCTTTTCTCAACACCTCACATTCACGTATCCATAAAAATCTCTCAACGTTCATCCTCTCTTATTTGTTGCTCTGACTAGGGCCAGCGCCACGGTGAGCGGCCTGCAGACCCAGGTCCAAAGCCTGCGGGACAACATGGGCAAGGTCAGCGAGGAGAGGATCGGGCTGAAGCGGGACCTGGAGCAGAAGACCCAGGAGCTGCAGGAACGGGTGAACACCATCATCCAGGTCAAGAAGATCGGCCGCCGCTACAAGACTCAGTACGACGAGCTCAAGGCTGAACGTGACAAGGTAAACAAACGACAAACATTTAAGTCGCAGTTCACGGTAACTGCCATCAAAGGCACCAACTGTCTGTATTTTTCTTTGACGTCGGTTACCTCAACTGCATTCGTATTTAAATGAACTAATTGCCCATCATCTCTCCGCCATGGCATTCCTTTGTCCTGTTGTTTATCATAGTGAAAGTTAGCTTGGAGCTTTGTCCTTGGTCCTAAAAGTGTATCTGAAAAGTAATGGGTATAAGCCACAAAGTCTGTGCTAGTGACTCTGCTCAACGCCTTCGTTTTCAACATGAAGGTCCTCTACATTCGTCTACATTGAATCCTGTTCCACCCTTTCCCCTGCAGATGGTAGCTGAAGCTGCAGCCGGACCATCTCAGGAGCAGGAGGTCCAGCAGGCCTCCCTTCAGGAGGTCCAGGGCCTCAGAGACTCCCTGGGCCAGGCCGAAGCTCGGACCAGAGAGGTGGAGGGACAGCTGGAGAACCTGAACAAGGTTACTGCTCGTTTTGCTCAGAAGTTACAGTTGATATTAACCGGTGACCTGAAAATAAAGAAGTGCAAATCAATCATTGTGGAACAATCTCAGAACTAGGAGGAGCAGCTGGCTCATCCACCCAGTAGATTAAAACATCTGAGCGCATGGTCTTGTCTCAGACTTATCTCCATCCAGTTCAGTTACGCTACCATCTGCTACATTTGAATTTACTGTGGTTATTTTTATACATGCCCTGTTGATGAACGAGTGTTGGGTTTGTCTTCCACCGCAGTCGGTTGGGGAGCGGGAGGCGGAGGTGCGCGGGGCGCAGGAGCAGACGTCCAGGCTGCAGACGGAGCTGGCCAGGCTGAGGCAGGAGCTGCAGGACAAGGCCTCCCAGGAGGACACGCTCAGGCAGCAGATGGCCGACAAGGAGGAGAAGACCAGGAAGGCCATCGTCGGGGCCAAGCAGAAGATCAGCCAGCTCATGGGTGAGAGCAACGCTTTGCTTCCGTTCGGCTTCACACATTTTCTCTCGCTTTCCTCACCTTTAAAAATTCCCCCACTTGTTTTGACTGAAAATACAATTGTAAGCAATGGTCATCCCACACCTATCAAGGTATCTATCGACACCTATCAAGGTATCTATCGACGCCTATCTAGGTATCTATCAGTACCTATCTAGGTGGAGTTAGTTGGGCATACATCCACTCTTTCATTGGATTTCGTCATATCGCTTCAATTGTCTCTAATGGCCTTAGTGGCTTAAAATTGATCACTGCTAACAGCGGCTTCCCAGTGTATGTTCTTATCGCCGACGTCCTGTCGCAGGCATCAAGGACACGCTGCGTAACGAGAACGAGGAGTTGAAGCAGCACCGGGAGGAGCTGGAGGTCCGCGTGAGTGCCCTCAAGTCCCAGTATGAGGGCCGCCTGGGCCGCCAGGAGAGGGAGCTCCGGGAGCTGCGGGGCCAGCAGGAGAGACAGGAGCAGAGGGACGAGCCCCAGGAGGCCGGCCCGAGCAAGGTGAGCTTACCCCGACTGCTCGTTTCTGTTGCCAGGGCAACGGCCCGTACACGGACAGCCGTTCTGTGTTCCTTTCGTCGCGTTTCAAAAGGAAAGCGGTGCTTCATCCCTTTTGGACTCAACTGGAGACCACTGCAAATGTGTGCATTTAGGCTTGAATTGGAAAAACCGCCACCTCTGCCCAAGCTCCCCCATGGCGATGATCACAATACGCCATTTAATGTTAATTTGTCCTTAATAATGGTAGACGCAGGAGCAGCAGAGGAGCGCGGAGCAGAGACAGATCAGCCTCAAGCCCACCCCAGCTGCTGACAGGGGCAGGTACGTGAGACACACGTTGACGTACGGATGATGTCATGGCGTACTGTGCTCTGCATCCGTTTTGAGTGTAATGCTTTACCCTCGCAGTGCCAGCACCTCGGAGCCTCCGACGGCCAACATTAAGCCCACCCCACTGGTGGCGACAGCCAGCAAACAGCCAGTCAACCCGGGCAACAAGCCCACTCCCAGGGCCAGCATCAGGCCCATGATAACTCCGGCCACCGTGCCCACCCCCACCCCCACGGCTACAGTCATGCCCACAACCCAAGTAGAGAACCAGGAAGGTAAAATTACATTCAAACCTTGTTTTTTTTGTAGAAGTGATATTAAAGATCTCTACAGTTACAGTGCTGGTTCGGTGGGGTTTTGTTGTCGTGAATCTTGTCCTTATTCGTGAAGTCTATCCAAATCCTATTAAAAAATAATAATGATTTTAAAACAAGCGTATTCCTCCCCCCGAGCAGCCATGCAGTCGAG
>OMKP01079064.1:0-22548 GCA_900302375.1 Bathygadus melanobranchus
AGAGGTACATGGTATAGAGAGAGAGAGAGAGAGGGACATGGTACAGAGAGAGAGAGAGATACATGGTATAGAGAGAGAGAGAGAGGTACATGGTATAGAGAGAGAGAGAGAGAGAGAGAGCGAGAGAGAGAGAGAGAGAGAGAGAGAGAGAGAGAGAGAGAGAGAGAGCAAGATTTAGAAGAATGTTAAACAACTGAAAAAAACCTCTCTGCTCCCTCCTTCTCTATACGAACTGAACCAGTCAGGGAAGAGATGCCCTGATTGGTCAGAAATGAGCCGGGAGCGGTCTAAAACCTAAATTGTCTCATACAGAGGTAGACGCAGTCACCTTGAAACAGATATTATCACAGAGCATTTCACTCACTAGTAGCTGGAGGATGGCTATGGCATTTCTAACAAACTACACTCAAGTTACAGCTACATCTACATCTCATCTGCGGCAGCTTTAAGGTTGGGTAGAAAGTTAGAAAGTTAGATTTGTTTTGGCGTCAGGGTTAGAAGTCATTTAGGGGAGGGTTTGGTATGACTGGAACATTCAAATGACCTGATTAATTAAAAGCACATCTTATCTTATCTGTATGTTTGTAATAAGCCCACGAACAGTCCATCTAATTTCACCCACTCCTGTGACAACCGATGAGACTGAGATTGCTGAGACACAGTTCATGGAAACATCACCATGTTTTAAGATTCAAATACAAGACGATGACGATGTTCTATGGCACTGCTTTCAGACAGGTAGGCATATCGTTACAAGCCTTTGTCAAGGGCGTTCTCAAAGGCTATCAGAGTCGGCCATACAATATTCACTCCAGGCGCGAGCTGTGTGTATTAACTATTAAAAGCTCCGTCTCACTTCCACGTCGTCTCCTCCGCTGACTCCAAACACAGACACGTTAACTACAAGATCCATTCTCTCCAATATGGCCGCCAGCTGTGATGGTAATTACTAGGTGAGTGGCTGGGATGTGGGAGATGGAGGGGATATTAAAGATTGATGAGAGATGATTGGGTGGGGGGTTGACGAGGATTCCTGTGGTTCCCATCACCGCCCTGCTGGGATCCCAGTCTCACTTTGGCTCGCCGCCAGCGGCAAACAGCAGCAGTTGTAATTCAGAGGTAATATTCATAAAGTTGTCTCTGGTTTAGTTTGAAGTGGCGTCTCAAACAAGCCAGACAAAGTGGTCGTAAAAAGGGACAGACTTTACTCTTGTTTTATGTGTCACAGGAAAATTACAAGGAAACTATTCAACCGATTTACCGAGACACCTAACAAACAGGAGGCTACAATCAATCTATGACCGATTAGCCAATTTTGGATTGATTGACTGCTAACTTTTCTATTTTCATCACCAGAAAAGTTAGTTTCTGTGATACCCATACTATGTAATGGATCCATTTTATATAGCTATTTACTATTTAGCAGATACTTTTATCCGAAGAGACTGACAGTGAATTCAGATACACGTCATCAATGAGCAGGTAGGGTTTAGGGCCTAGGATGTCTACAAGTAGACTGCGGACATTGAGGATCAAACCCAGAATCTTTCAGCTGGCAGTCCAACACCTCTAGCCACCACTTTCTCCTGCCCCCTATAATATTGAGAAAACATCCCAGAACTATATAGACAAGCCATGCAAGGGAAGTCTTTCTCAGGGGTAGCAACACTGTACCCACATCAACACCGGCGTATGTTACAGTCTGTCCAGACTCTTAATACAACCTCAAATATTCATGAGGAGACCTACTCGACATGGTTTGTCATTGGTCATTCAGCTCCTCACGCTGCGATTTGGGTCCAATCCCCCTGGTACAGCCAAGCGGCAAGTAGGAAGTACACCCCATTGTGAATTTCAACAACGCAGCAATTTCTGGGGAGTTCTTTCAACACATTAATGTGTATAACAGAAGTGTTGCCATGCCAAGAACAGCCCATAAAAGATCAAATTTATTAAACCGGTGAATATTATTGCTGTTTCTCTGCTGAAAGATGAATGCGTGAATGAGTTGCGTCGAGTTGAATTCGTCGAGAGTAGAAAAGTTGAGTTTTGGACGACGAGTACAACGGATTTATATTGAACTGCAAGCTAATGAGCGGACGATATGAAGTATAAAGTATAAGTAGTAGCCTAGGTAAAGTAAAATCCCAGACCACTGCTCAATGAAGCTTGTTCATAGATGAAGGACGTAGCCTAGCTATCGTGCATTTCACCTAAAAACGGATCAAGCAGAATCGCTAAAACGCCTCGTCAGAAAACAAATAAAAAAATCAACAAACAAACAAAACGGGTGAACAACTTCGGGAACGATTCCCAATGTTGACGCCAGAGCTAAAAAATCATTATGGAAGTGCTGGGAATCCAACTGTTTGATATGTGCGTATGTAGAATATATTATAGATTAACCTTGGCACAAAACACAGGGAAGACAAGCGCCCAGTAGCGAGGATCCACTGCTGGGTGCCGGGTGGTCTCGGGTGGTATCTGGGTGGGGGTTCGCGGCCCTGAAAACAGCGGGAACATGTGGTACCTCCACGGTCAGATGTGGATTGTTAGAGGAGCTTTACATGAATACAACAGAGACGTGAGGGTAATATCAATGTTCATCTACAACGATAACAAATAAAACAGGCGTAGAAGGAATTAAAATGCATATTAATTCACAATTGAATTATGAATTCAATTAAAATACATATTATTTCACAAGTTAAGAAAGCAGAGATTTGAAAGACAGATTTGAAAAAAGGTCTAAAATCAGGCTAATTTCAAAACGAAAACGTCAGCGTTAACTGATTAGTGTTTTGTCAATCCCTTATACTACACTAGACACAGGAGTGACAGAATCACAGGAGCCTGTTAGCGCACAGAGATTATTAAGGAGATTCATGAGTGGAATCATAAGGGCCTGATCGCAATCCCTTCCCACCATTACACTCGTGACATTTACAAAGGAGCAGGGCTGTGACGGTGCTAATAGTCACCTAAAGGCCATTAGACCGCCACTCATCACACGGAGACTCCACTGACCTCTCTTTCCAATCTAAGACTATTTTGTTTCTTTTACAGATGTGCAGCTTTTAGAAGTCGGTGATGCGGGCTCCGTATAAGCTGCAAATGTGTTGCATGCCCAGGGCGTTCAGAAAGAACGAGGCAATTTCGATTTAATTTCATACATTTTTTCCTCCAAATGTTTTATTTTCAAATGTCAGTGTTGTGCTGCCGGGTTTTGTAGCTTTATTGTTATTTTCAAAATGAATCTCTTTTTAATTGTATTTGTGTTGGATTAATAAAGTACGTCTTATCTTACATGTGCTCTCGTATCAAACGCCACTGGTGACAATACTGATGACGTCAGCATTAGTGAGCATCTTCATAACAAACGTCTGGAGGAGATTCAGTTCTATTTCACCCATTTCAGGAGAAAGACCTTGCATTGTTTATGCTGTCTTTCTCTCTCGCTAACCAATTGACAACCAAATGACAATCATCAATGGTTCTGATCAGTTGCTCTGACAACCACCAATTTATTGTGTTGGGATCAATGAGGCTGATTAGTTACATGATGGCCATGGTGGTTATCGATGGCAGAGGTCACTACAAACTGTTTCAATTGTTGGATTGATCTGCTTGTTCTCCTTTCTCTTCTTCATCTAGCTTCTTGCTAGTTGAGGTGACACGGTAAATGCTGGAGACATGAAGATGTTCAATCTCAGACACTCTCAGTTCAATCTCAGCGGTTGTCTGGCAACCGGAAGATTGGTGGTTCAATCCCCGGCTCGAGCAAGACACCTAACCCTAACTGCTCCCAACGAGCTGGCTGTTGCCTTGCATGGTTGACACCGCCGTCGGTGTATGAATGTGTGTTTGAATGGGTGAATGTGGGCAATGTAAAGCATTTGGATAAAAGCGCTATATAAATGTAATCCATTCACAATTTACAATCTATATATAAAAGCGTCCATCAAATAGCATATTTGATGGACGCTTTTATATATAGATTGTAAATTGCAAAGTGTACCTTGAGTGCATACATACTTATCAGTGGGAATCGAACCCCCAACCCCAGCAGTGTTAATGCCTTGCTCTACCAGTTGACCTAGATATGACTACCAGGTATTGCTAGATGTTGGCATGGTTGCTAAATGTCTGTATGGAGCACATCTCTCTGGTATTCCAGACTAGTGATTGACATATACAAATTCACTTGTAATGACTTACAGGGTCCGATGACAGATACAATGTTGTCGTGTGTGTTTGACCGTAGCGTGTTGCTGGAAGTTTTATGAAGAACATTTGTGTGAAGGGCCTTTATAGTTGCAGCACCTGCAGTACGAAACATCTCCCGGCCCCCCGGTGGAGATGAAGTTATGTTGTCATACCAGGAGTCAGTCGGCGAGCGGGGCTCGGCTGGGGGGACGTGGGTGAGGTCCATCTGTCCACACGCAGATAAAAAACCTAGCAGAGAGACGGAACACACACACACACACACACACACAGCCTGCATTCTCTCCACCAACTGTCATATAAACAGCAGAGATTTACGGTCGGTGTAAATCAAATGTCTACTGTGCCGTTTGGAAAAGAAAACCTTATTGCTCCTTCTCAGATCTTTCCCAGCGCAAGCACAATTAGAGGAAAAGGATTTCCGATGTATTGCCTTCGGACGGTGACTTTGCGCTCAGATAAATGGTGCGTCGGGATAATTTGTATGGCCTGGTTGTACATCCACTTCTGTCCTACTTACTGATTAATGGCTAACTAGGAGAGCTGGGGGAGCGGGGCCGGCAGGGCCGGCGGGGTCAGAATCAATCCAATTTAGTTATTGTCGAATGACGGATGATTCCCCTTCGGAGCAAAACACCATTCATTCTTAGAGATTACCGATATTCAAATTTCATATAGCCTACTGCTTGCGTGATTAATACCTAATGTTGTTTTGGTGAGGTTTTCAAGAGCCACCAAAGCCTTTGCCAGGAAGATTACTGTAAATAATGATAGAAAATGAGTGGGAAATGTTTACTGCGAATGTGATACTGTCATTAAAATCATGATGATGATGATATTACTAATTGCAGGGAGAAGTGCTGCTATAGTTGGTTAGCGGGCATCGTTAGTTCTTCATTAACATCTGCCTCCTGAGCACACCTCCTCTCCTCCTTCAGCACTGAATACTTAACACCAATTGCAAACGTCTAGGTGTATTACCATAATAGATATTTAATAATTAACCCCCATGGGGAAATTCAGTCTCTGCATTGAACCCACCCTAACCTGCTCGGAACAGTGGGCTGCCACACAGTGTAGCGCCCGGGAACCAAATCCAGTTTGTAGTGCTCTTGCCTTGCTTATGGGCAGGGCGGGAGTGTTAGCTTACATGTTTTTTTTTGTGGAGTGAAGGAAATAAAGTGGAAGGCCTCCTGGTGGCAGTGGTCAGTCTGGAACACAGGACCTCCTGGCAGCAGAGCTGCCAACCAGCTACACCAGCTACCAGCTACACTGAGCCACTGGGACACCATGAGGTTTACCTTTCCATAGAACATTGGGTGGGAAAGCCAAGAGGCTGTTCCTGATGGATAACTCGACCTACCAGCCTACCCAGTGGACTGTACCAACCGTAGGCTGCTCTGTCATCATACATCTGGGTTGACACATACATTTGAGTGATGTCACTTTAGGGTCGATTTTGGCTAATCAACATCACGCCTGGTGGTAAAGCAGGAGACCTTTAGACAAGCCAGGAGACAGAGAACCCGCCTAAAACACCTTGAGTATTCAGGGTTTTTACTAGTCCCCCAATCCAATGTACTGGCCTGGAAGCATTTGCTTTCAACACAGTGGACAACCAATATATATGAATCACAATATATGCTGATCAATAATAAATCAACAAACTGATGCAAACACCCCCTCCCTGACATTTTTATGGATCACTGTGTGGAGAGAGAGAGAGATGGAGTAAAGGTAGAGAGCAAGAGGACAAAAAAATAACAGCGTGAGAGAACGAGACAGAACGAGAGAGAGATGGAGGACAGAAAGAGAGAGAAAGAGATAGAGGGAAGGAAGAGAGAAAGAGAGAGAGAGAGAAAGGCAGAGGGAGAGAGAGAGGGGGAGAGAGAGAGAGGGGGGAGAGAGAGAGACAGACAGACAAAAGGCACCTTGGTCATTGAGACTTCAGAGTCTGCTAGCAGACTGGGTTACTGTTGCCAGTGTCAGTTTGCTGATGTTTCATAAAATTCCACGAAGTCAAAAGTAACAACAGTGAAAATATATAAAATATCATCCAAAATATAGAATAATATATAAAGAATGTCATACCAATTTCTCATGAAGTTTGGGGACAACATGAATAATCAATGACCTGTAGGTCTTTATCTCCAATGCCATGAAGTGATGTCATGGTAACAGACCTTCTAATGATGTCATGGTCACAAACATTCTAATGATGTCCTGGTAACAAACGGGCAGGTTATCTGAGGCTGGGTCTGGCTGGCAAGGTTGCAGGAGGTCTGGGTGGAGGTATATGAGATGAACAGGTGGGTGTATGGTTGCGGTAAAGGTGGGGGTATGATTGAGCACTCCCAAACAGTGAGGTGATTTATTTTGTAATAACAATGAACATTGCTATTACTATGCAGTGTGATTGGATCGTAATGTGAGTGTCATTTAGCTTAATAGGCCTGGATTACAAACCCAGTAACAGTAAATGAATGCGTAGTTATGGTCTCTCTCTCTCTCTCTCTCTCTCTCGGTCTCTCTCTCGTCGCCACTCATCTCTATCAGGTTGTTAGACGATCATCCGTCCTGGTCTCTCATCTGACGTGGCATGAGGGAGGCTGCTAATGGCCATTCATTGATCGGAGGACCTCGTCGTTTGTCATGAACCCGTCAATGGCCCCTTGCCTCCTAATGGCATTGTTCAAACACAAATCTTTTGTATTTGAATACAAAAGAGAGAATGGCAGCTCCCATTCTCTGTCGCAAAATAGGCAGTAGGCTGTGGCTGTTGGAAACATGTCAACAAGACAACTTTTGTGTTTCTGTATATCTAGGCACACTTTTTGTTTACTCATGTTTGTTTTCCAAGGTTATCGCTGGAATAAAGAATAACGTGTAAAGGTAAAGTATTGATTTTGTTGGGTCCTGTAATATCACCTTGCTGGCAATTTGTCTTCATTCATTAGTAAGAATCTCGGTTAATTAATAGGTTGATTAAAGTCAGCAAGCCACATTCACACAATCGCTTATTTTGCCTTATGTTGACCCAAGCTTTAATTTTAATGTCGGTTTAATCAATGTGACTTCATAAAAAAATGTACTTTCATTTTATTTTTGCTGAATGTTGAATATTTGTGGTAACCGTTGTAGTCCACCCTACTTCCCTGTTCCTAATGCTTCGTCCTGCTGAGAGACGTTCCTCCTGGGTTTAATGAATGTGGAGTGTGAAGCCTTTTTGGGACTCTAACTGATATTATGGGATGGATAAATGGTCCCGGGTTGTATGGCGAACAGACAAACTAAACAAAATCTAAAATGTAGTTGTTTTTTGTATTATCTTTGCTTGGCTCATTTATTATTATTATTATTGTTATTGTTATTGTTATTGTTATTATTATTATTATACCATTACTAAAACAAAAATAACCAAGTTTACACGAAGCTCTACTTCTATCGAAGTTGTTGATTGCCCCCTAGTGGTACATAACCGTCATTACACCATGATTTGGACGTTTTTCCAACCATTATATTTCTGAAAGCCAGTTTTCCAAACTTGAGGACAGGACCCCACTTGAGGTCGTCCGAAATACAGATGGAGTAAGCTATAGATAAGCCTATTTTATGGTAATTGTTTAATTAAATGTTGAGGAGTTCGTTTTGAAGGTTAAAACTCTCTTATATACGAACTGCCTCATGATACGTAGGCACATGAAGATTACTGTCTAACTACTTCTCTGGGACATTAATATTATGTGCATATGATGTTGATAGAGTTAAAACAGATGTATGGGAAGCCTTCTTCTGACTTAAAACTTGGGTCCTGGGCCAAAAAAGGTTGGGAATCACTAGTTTAAACTATGTTACAACATGAAATAAACCCAATACACAGACACATGACACAGAACTTTTCAGTGACGTACAAAGTTTAATTATTGAAGAAGACCAAGGAGCAGTTACACAGACGTGATTAGTTATGGAAAACTTTACGTCATCTGTTTGCATTGGTAGAAAACATGCTAGCAAACTCTTTTACCCATTTCTCAGAGAACAATTGGATTCCATTTATTCTTGCACAGAAGTAGTAAACAACCTTGCATTAAACGTTTATATATACTTTAAGATTGTCTTGTCATATTTTAGATAGTGTTGCTTGTTTTTGAAATGATTAAAACAAAGTTTGTTTTACTATCACATGATTGGCTTAGCATGTTACTCAGTTCATCTAATGTTTGTGTAGGTTTTCATTTATGATTGATTTATTCGAGACCTAGAAACCATCCAAACCTGCAGCATTAATACCCTGTTAAATTAGACTCGCTCTGACTTAAATTACAATGATACAATGCTAATTGAGGAAAATCAAGGTAAATTGGGGCAAACATAATAGCCTACTGCATACAAGCTTAATTTGCAAATGTGACTCTTAATGTCTTGTTTCTTACTGCATAAGGACAAGTATGGTGCCAAACATTCCCTTTTTAACTTCAAGTGTGATTTCATGAATATTCATGAAAAGACTATTGTGGGAAAAGTCTAAAATGAGAGAGAGGTGAGAGGGAGAGATGGTGAAAGAGGAAGAGAGCGAGAGAGCAGAGAACAGAGGGATGCAGTGGCAGACAAATTCAATGAGAGATCTTCCTCTTTCGATGGACTCTACTAACGTATATGAACGGTGAAGATTATGCGGTAAAATTCCACCTCTTCAAATGATTGGCTTTCAAGCTTTGAAAAAAAGCTAACATATCCTAGCTTGAAACCACACATGCATCCATTTTGGTTTTCTAGTTCTTTGCATTAGTATAAAACTGTTTCTTTTTCAATAATGGTCGGGATCTATAACCCTCGTAACAGTCTTGGATTCTTACATTTTCAATTGTCATGCCATGCAGGGTTCACAGGTTCATCGATTGGAAATCAAGGCTTTAGGAGTGGACGTTTTGTCGAGCTTCACTGAATCTATGACATTCAAAACAAGCTTCTTTTGTAGGCTACTGATAATTAGACCCAAACCTGGCGTCATTCTGCTTCATTCAAGAACAACAGCCAAATACCAGGTGGTAACATTAACAACAAGCACCAAGATATTGCTTAAACTTCTGTGTTGTTGGAAATGTACGCGAGTTAGAGTACTGTGTACAAAGTACATTTCTGCCCAATAGTAGAGGTGACAAATACATCTCAAGTATATATTTAGTGCAAAAAAAAACGGTCGTACAATTAATTCCTGTAATAATCATATATGTTAGTCCTATAATGTGTCAACATAACATAAATTTGACTACTATATAACTAATATAATGGGAAGTAGTTGTTTTATTATTTTAGTTTAACGCGATAAGAGGCTATTGAACAGTAGCGTTGTAACTTAATAGTCATGGCAACAAACTACAAAATAGATGATCAACCCTTTGGTTTCCCGTAAAATTCCTGTGAGAATATGAATTAATTACGGGTGGTGCTGAAACATCTACTGATTAAGGCCTGCTTCATGTAATCCTCATCACCATCTGAACTCAATCATGGATACCGTCGTAATGTAATCATCGTCCATTTAACTTCATCACATCACCATCATACTTAATGATGATCACAGTCTTAACTTAATCATCAGCACCCGTACCACCTGTAGTCTGAGGGGTATCGTAGCATTCTCGTGGACGATAGTCACTCATAATGGCCACCGGGCTAAAGGTTAAGGTATTGGCAACATCCACCACTTGGTACAGCAAGCCTTGATGCCCAGGCAGGCTACTTACTCCACTCCTGGGGATGGGACCAGGATCAGACCCTCTTCATCCTCCAGCCCAGGCCTACTTGTGTCCCGGCCAGCCCCTCTCCATGTAGGCCCCGTCTGAGGTGAACGAGAGCGGCGAGGGGGCGTAGAGTTCAGAGTCCGTGTCCGACTCGCCCTCCGCTATGAAGGGCCGGGCCTTCGCGCATCGTGTTGGCCCTCCGGCGTCGCCCCCCGTGCCTCCTCCTCCACCACCACCGGAGCTCCCGTAGAACGATGGCCCAAAGAAGTCCTCCTTGGCCTGGGAGATGCTGAAGCCACTGAAGGAGCGCTCCAGCTCCTCGTGGTCCACGGAGGGAATGGACAGGGAGGTGTCGCTCTCTACCGCCACTACGTCCTGCTGGTGCCTGGGCCTCCGGTGGCGCCGTCTACTCTGGGAGCCGCTATCCTGCCTGATCTCCCGCCCGCTGCGGCCGGTGGTGTTGGCGCTGGAGGCGGAGCGGTCATGGGTGGGCGCGGGCGGAGGTGGCAGGCGGTACAGGTTGGATGACTGCTCCCCACTGCCTCCCACGGGAGAGGGTGTGTTGGCCATGCTGCTGCCCCAGGCGGGCTGGGCCAGGGGGTGCTGCAGCTGGTGCTGCCATGAGGTGGTGGGTCGGTGGCTGAGGGAGGGGGTCCCCAGGGACCCGTTGGCCGACTGACCCCCCAGCAGGGGGTCCTTCCTCTCCACTGAGCCCTCCGAGCACATCACCTCCACCGCAGAGTAGACCTTCATCTCCTTCTCTGCTTTCACCTCCTCCTCCACATCCTCCTTCTCGTTCTCTTCCCCTTTGCCCTCCTTGCACCTCTCGGGGCTGCGGTAGGGAGGCGCGGGGTAGAGATCCTTGGAGTTGAAGAAGGCCTCTGTCTCAGAGCGAGGGATGCCCATGCGCTGCACATAGGCATGCACCAGGAAGTCCAGTTTCCTGTCCATGCAGCACACCTGCAACGTAAACATATTCATATCATTCATGCTTTTACCACACTTTATTGTCCTCATTTATACAATGATCAAACACTTTATGATATGGTGTGTTCCACTATATTGTATTGTACTCTACTGTATCTATTGATATTATACTGTGGTCATATTCTGCTGTATCCATTGTGTATTTACTGCGTTGTGATCTCTACAGAGGCAAGTTGTTTCAAACAACACATGAACAATCTATGGAATCATGACTACAGATAGTTTAGCAGTATCTGAAAACACCACCTCCTCACCTGTTTCTCCACCTTCCCCAGGCGTCCCATCATGCTGCCGTCATCGATGGTCTCTCCGTCCTTCGGGCCCTTCCCCACTATCTGGTCCACTCTGGAAGTGAAGAGAGAGAGAGACAGCTCCTTTAGATCTTTAGATTTGTGTTCTGGAGCCCTAGCTTAACTCCCCAAGCAGTATCCACCTGCAGCCCCCCAGACTAGCCTCTACAGACAGCTGATTGGCTAGGTTGGAAACACCCCTGGGTGGGTGGAAGTTACATCTGCTGAAAATATGTAGGTATATGTATATATTATTAGGTTTCAGGTGGATGCAGGTATAATGTTAGAGATGGAGCTATGTTTAGATATGGTCAAGTTGACTTGGGTTTAGTCACAAACTGAAGTTCTTATCTGTATGATAGATATGGTTAGCTTAAAGTATAAAGTACGAGAACGTAGGCATTACAATATAATTCGGCCTGTGTAATAAGGGTCAGGGAGGCCTTTCACAACATTCCCCATACACAACAGGCTTAAATGTTAGCTAGATAGCAGCTAAAGTGCATAAGGCTCCATTCTATACATACAGCTGACCCATACAGTTGCTACATAACAGTTAATTTGCATAGGGCGTACACCAAGTAATTTCCGCCCATCCCAGGGGATTTCCACCTATCGAGAAGCTAGTGCTCCGGGTCTGCAGATGAACGTTGCTCCAAACTCCTTTTGGTTAAATCTGCTGAGATCATACGATGCCACAAGGTTAGCAACGCTGACATGGCGTGTAGGCTTGGAAAAGCATGTTAGTAAATGTTTGTGAGTCAAACAAATCACAGCTTTGAATGAACTGGCCACTGTGTGACTGTTGATTATGGATTATGTGGACGCATGCACTACAAACGCAGGCATCACATTCTCTGTGTCGAGAGGAGAGAGTGGTTGTGTCAATGGAAGACAAAATGCACCACCATGCGCCCATTTTCGTGCTTCTCATGCATCATATCCGTTGCATCCTGCAGAGGGAGCTCTGTCAGGTAAACTCTGGCACTGTCAAACCCCTGTTGACTGAAGCTACTGGACTCAGCTGGTTAAATTGAAGGGAGAGCATTAGCTCGTTAATGTATTAAGGAACATTTGTGTATTACCAAGCATTCATGTATTAACAAGCATTAGCTCGTTAATACATTAAAGGAATAGCATTAGCTTGTTACCTTAAAAGAACAGCATTAGCTTGTTATATTAAAGGAACAGCATTAGCTTGTTATATTAAAGGAACGGTATTACTCTTTGTATTAAAGGAACAGCATTAGCTTGTTAAATCAAAGGAACGGTATTACTCTTTGGATTAAAGGAAGAACATAAGCTTTTTATATTAAATGAACAGTATTAGATTGTTGTATTAAAGGAGCAGCATTAGCTCATTGTATTTGTGGAGTGTGTATGGTTGATGGCTGGTTTAAGCAGCCTCACCTGGCCTGAGTCAGGCTGATTAGTCTGGGGTTGGGTGAGGCTGCACACAGGATAAACCAGCCATCACCACACACACTCGAGGGAGCGCTTGGACATGTCTGCATTTACCACCTGCTCTGGCTGTAACATCTTGCTAACTCTTTTTCCCGACAAATAAACAAAAGGAACAAAGATCCCACAATCAGAGCTGTTCAGAAGTCATATCAATCTTTCCATACGCCTATCAACAATTTAACTATCTATCACTCTGTATTTCAATATTGACAATAGCTGTAACAAGCCAAGCCCTGAGCCTAAATTCAAAAGGGGTTCCGTAAACCAAAACAAATGAGCAGCACGTCACCGTTTTCAAATTCGTAAAACACAAGATTAAAGGAGGTATTTATTGACCGAGTTGCAGTCTATGGGCCTAACCTAGGGCCGTCAGTGGACTTCTTATGTCGAGGAGTTGAGGGGGGAGGCGGCCCCACAATCAAGTCTATCCTGGCAGGGACACGAACAGACCATGTGAGTGCAATGCCAAATGAAGCAAGAACATCGTCAACACAACATGGGAAATAAGCTTCAAATATATTCCAAACATGGGAATTAAGCTTCGATATATTCCAAACATACATACATACAGGACAGATGGCAAGGGGAGGGGGAGGCTGAATGTGCTCTGTGAATGAAGTGTATATTTATGTGGAACACGGATATACACACTTATACACAATATACGTCATTGTTGGAATATATGACTTGCGTTAGCCCTTCCATTATTGTGAATAAATGTGATTATAGCCATTTGACAAAAAATAATGGAGATTTTCGGAGCATTACTAAATAAAATACACTGCTTGGGTAGAGGATTGAGAGTCATATTAATATAAAAGTCAGTTAAATATTATGATTTATTTGAATACAACACATGACATATCACATATGAAACAGGCAGTAGGATGATGTGCTGCAACATGTGTGTATCCAACAGCGATAACAAAAGACAACGGCTGTAGCTTATGGCTTTTAAAATCAATGAATCTCAATGATTAAACACCCATCCACAACTGAAATCACAGCACCATCTCTTTCTCAAACAGGGTATTGCAACTGCTGTTTCCAATAGGCTCAAGTAGCGCCAGTTACATTGCTTACCATACAAACGTGTCCCACCAAGAACAGCAATTGCAATACCCTGCGGTTGGTGCTGTCTTCTGACTTTAATGTAAATGTTAGTTTTACAGTTTCTTTCATATAAATACATGGGTATGTGAAACATTAACCCTAAAAACATTGTGTTGTGCTGTTAAAGGATAGCCGTCACCCTCTGCTATTTTCGAATATAAAAGAGTACTGCTACATACACACAAAATCCCGGACAGTTGGACCATTGTCATTGTCCGACTTTTCCGGGACTTTTTTTCACGGAAACAGTGCTGATGTTGCAGACATCAGCACATTTCTTTCACAAACTCACATATGAAGCATTGCTCTCTCATATAAGGAAATAGCCTGAGCGTGATGGTTTCCCTTTACGGCAGAACGCTACAGGAAGGTGTGAAGGAGTTCGGACAGAGCACTTGCCTGGACTGCAGGTTCTTGATGCGAGAGAGCATGTCCAGGTGACCTGCTGAGTACTGTTCAATGACGTCCATGACATCGTAGGGACGCAAGCTCTCCTTAAACCGCCTCTTGGCGACCTGGAACTTCATGATGCTGACGAAAAAACAATCACTTTGGTATGAGAGACATCCATTCACCCATCTATCTGTTAATCCGTCATCTTTACCCTGGGCAGAGTGACAGGGGTGGTGGCCCACTTTCTAGATGACTTTGTGCTCTCACAAAAGAAAAGTTTACTTTATTTGAGGTTGTTCATGCACCACACTCACGCTTAGGAAGTGACATGACCTTACAAAAACTACCTAAACCTTGGAATAATCTAGAAAACCTTGAGGAAACCCTCGGGAACACGGGGAGAACATGAACATTCATGAAAACGAATGTAATACCTCAGATACGACACTTTCTCTGTATTGTCTGTGGTTGAGAGACATTTTTCGACATAATAATGCTGTGTAATGAATTAACTGATCTTTATAATACACAACACACTTACCAGATTGCTCTGATTGTGACCTTTAACCCGGGCGATAGGTCTTGGCTAAAAAAATCACAATTGCAACTCTTATCATCACCCATTTCTTCTCCAGGAAGACTCGCCTCTACGGAGTAGAAGACAAGGACACTTCTAGATCAGTATTGTATGGCCCTTTCAGTTTCAAAAGGTGGCGAGTATAAGAAGCATGTTGGTTAACATACGGTTACGGTAATATACGGTATACAATTAGTATAATGCAACCGTAGAATTGTTTGCGATCATGGGTTTTGTGGAACAAAGGGAAAGATTGGGTGCAGAATTGAAGGGCGGATTACAGCTTGGAAGGTCTTATTATAAATACTTTTCGCTAACCACTGTCAACATTAGCGATTTGCTGGCAAAGTGTAGTAATTTGTTTTAAGAAACTGTAAGGAATAATGCATACAGGCAAAAATATCTACACTACAAAATAAGTACAGAAAGGGAGCTATCTCCATGCAAGCCAAAGCAGTGTTTGTTGTTTTTATAATTAGTCAATTGGTGTTCATTTAATATTTTCTTGGCACCTCTTGACTTGAACCTACTTGTAGATTTTGTTCATATATGGAGTGTCAGTGCACTTCAGTGCATTGCAGTTTTGGTAATTAGCTATTAGCACGGGCAATTAGCATGAATTAAATCAGCATAGCAAGCTAATAGCTAATCTAACCACTCTGAGATTACATACCTAAACACTGACCTATTCAAATTAAAGTGGGTTCAGGTCAAGTGGTCAACAAACCAGGTCTTTTCATGCATGTTTCCTGCACCAGTCAATGTCGCTCGTTGCCTGTTCATATACCGATAGAAGCCAGCCAAAAGTACCCGAATGTCTTACTTATTAAACCTTCAATTGCTGCAAAGAGAAGAGAGAGGAAAGACGTGAGAGAGTTTGTTATGGATTCTAATGTGACAACAATGGCACATAGATCAATATCAAACAATGACAACTTTTGGAGTCCAATGCATCAGTTGCTGTCTGAAAGATGTGGTCTCTCTTAGTTTTTACACTTACCACGTGTAAAGTTACTAAATGAATGTTTTCGGAGCTAAATTAAAGAGTCTTCATGAGGAGGACTTGGCTAACCTGGAGTACGCTTCAGTTCAGTCTTTGTCCTGCATTTCAATCAGCACTTTAACATGCCATGAAGGAGGAGAAGGGAAAACTTCGAATGAGAATCCCTTTAGCAAAGAGGAAAGGGAATGGTGGAGAAAGTGGATGAGTGTATTTGTTGATAGTGATTGATAGCTGGTTGGATGAAACATGAATGTGGCTGTGCTCTTTAGAAACCAATGATGGCAGGATATTGACACTAACAAGCTATTCATTTATAAGGAAGGTGTTGGAATTAGTAAGTCCTGGAGTTATGGAATATCTTCTGAGTGAATAGCACACAAAAAGTTCTTTAAGCTCTCTTTAAGCTTGTTTAGCTTAAGGAAAACCTCAAACAAAAATCTACTTTTATATATCTATGTCCACTAATATTTTGCAGAATGTTAAAGTTGGAGTCGTTTCTGTGAGCGAAATTTTAGGAGATGGCCGGAGATACGTACAACGCACCCAAACACTTAATTACACTTCCTTAATTGAAGATAATCAATTAGGCACCATCAGTATTTGGTCAGTTGGCTACACTAGCAATTAGCAAGCCAACAAGTGAATTGGAATGCTATGGGGCAGAAGAAGCATTATTACACAGATTGTTTTCCAAAAAGGAATTACAATTATTGCTGTAATAATAATTCTAATTATATTACAAAAAGTATTGTAATTATTTTCATGGTTCTAGAAAATGCTGGTCTGGCATTTCCTTTTACCCTCTGAGTTCTGGCGTGAGGCACTTCCACGGGCACGGAAGGAATGTTTCGGCCCCCGATTCTTATCAGTGAAGCTCCAGCTCTTGCCAGTCTTGCTGGGACTGGCTTCTGCCCCGTCCTCCGCTCCGGGAGACGGAGCTCCGGCCTTGGCTGGGGAAGTCTTGGCCGGGCTGGCGAACACCTTGTCCTTCAAGCTCGCCTTTCGACTGAGGGAAAACCAAGACGTGTCAGATTGAGCGCACAGATTGATTTAAGTCCATATTTGACACTCCAAAAAAAACGACTAATTTGATTCACTGATTAACCTAACAATGGCATTGTCTTTAACTTTTTCTCCATAATCAAACAGCGCTCATCCCAGTTAGTTGTTATGTTAGTTACAGCAGAGCCAAGCTCCAGTGGCGACTGAGGCAATAAGCATACAATGCAAGGCTTCCTCAATGGTACCAATATTGTCTACACTTTCCACTGCGGTCACATTGTTGACTGCTGATAGCTTTATGTTCCTTCTCCACGGTAGGTTCTCTTTCCCCTTCAATGGTGGAAGAAACATTGGGTTTTTTATAACTATGCTCTCCCTTTCCAGAAACCAGTAGCCATCTACAGCCCACACCATGGCAAACAATGGAAAGCATCACCAAAAGGGCCATCGAGGAAGAGTTGCGTCCTGCGATAATAATGATTGGACATCGGTCACCAACAAATCAACAACTATCTAGCTTGGTCTTCCACATCTGCACCAATGTGATGGCAGATCTTACCTTGGCAGAAATGCACAATTGGCAACGTCCTACATCTGAAGGAGTCATGTCCATGTAGGGACATAGCCGAGAATAGCGTGGACCACAGCACAAGCAGCGTGAAGCAACAAGCAAAGCATGCATGGGGGGCAAAGTGACCCTGTCGGCCTTCAAAATGAAAGGTTGTGGTCTCTATGCAGAAAGTAAGCACAAATCATGCACATCACACGTTATTTTCCTGATCCTAGAAGTAGTGATGGTTGAAAGGAAATTGTTGTTAGGTAAATGTTAGGTAATCGGCAGTATGCATCCAAACTGCTGAACAGACGTTTACAGGGAACAACTAGGCAAAATGTTAGCAAGCTAAGAAAGGACATAAAGACTCAAACCAACCCATCAAACAACAGTGAAAGACAATACAAGGGCATCAGACATCAGCAACAAGGAAACGGAACAGGCTAATTCACCTCTAATGAACTAATTAACTGAAGACATTACAATGGATCTGTTTTATTATAATACTGTTCGTAATTAATGTAGACATTCTGAAAATCCTATTTATTATACTTATATATACAGTATATGCGATATTATACTTTTTATATGGAAAAGGCTTTAAGTTATCTGATGGAATTTACTCCTAATTTTAACTGCTACTTAAATCAATGGTTAAATGTTTTTCTGGTTAAATGTTACACCACCATCTATTCACATGCCAACTCCATACCACCCATTATTCACTAGCATACGTTGAATGGGCATTATTTACAATATTATGTGTTGTATAATAATGTATAATTGTATAATATAATAATAATTAAGGGGGACCCTATTTTACCACCAGGCGTGATGTTGATCAGCCATGATCAGTCATTTCAAATTATATTTGTTTTCTACCCAGACGTATGATGGATAGATCAACCTACCAGCTTACCAGTTGGTACCGTCCACTGGGTACGCGGGTTGGTTGAACTAACATACATTATATATCACATTAAATCACACCTGCCGGCAAAATAGGGACCCTTTAACACCTTGTGTACTTCCTTTCTTTTCCATCTGACATCTACTTTGGTGTCTACTTTGAGTGACAAACAAAGAGAAGGGACAGTAAGTGAAAGGAACAGAAGTAGGACTGAAAGGACACAGAGACACACGGTGCTTGCGGTGTGATTGTTAGTGTCGGTGAACAACGGTACCTAGGAGTTCTTGGGCAGCACCCACAGAGTCTGTCTTTGTGTGCGTGTTCATTACTGCAGTGGTAGGCAGTAGAGGAGAGAGAGGGTAAAACAGCAGTGGAACAAGGTGTGTGTGTGTGTGCGTGTGTAATACTGTGATGCCAGTAACACGTTATAACAGCAAATAAGTCATTGTCAAAATCATTGTTCTGGGATTGTTGGTTGGCCATGCCTTGTTTGCAGTTGTTTTGCAAATGTCAACAATAGTCCCAGTGTTTCATCTCTTGTTTGAACGCTTTTGATTCATTCAAAATGACTTATTTGAGTGCACTACAAAAACAAGCTTATCCATGGCTAACCAGGAAAGGGTTTGTTATCATAAACGTGTTACCTGACGTGTGACCAGACGTGCGACTAGTGAAGGGGTGTTTAGGAGGATGAAGAAAACATCTTTGTTGACTTGGTTATCTTCCGTTACAGAGAAGATCATGATGATGATATTATTGTTACGTTCTGGTCACGAATATAGGTAAACAGCTTCTGTTGACGACTGTAGGGTCAGAGAACAGTGTATGCTTGTGTTGTGTAATGGTGCGGTGGATTGCTGTAGGTGAGCTATAGTGAGCTGGTGTGTGTGTGTGTGAGTGTGTGTGTGTGAGGAACGCAGCATGACTGTTCTTGAAGGAGGAGATGTTCGCTAGTGAGAGAACGCTTACTCTCTGGGATTCAGCACTCAAATTCACACACACACAAATACAAACACACACATACATATACACACACACACACATATATATCTGTACAAATATGTGCCCACCCATACCCACAAACAAACACAGGTACAAGCAAATACACACACACACTCCCTCAAGAAGAGTCTCAGCAGCAGCTAAGAGCAGAGGTGGTTGGTCGCCAGGAGAGGGCAGGGGGCAGGGTTTGTTAGAATAGACCAATCACATCACAGACCTGGGAGAGGCATCTGACTGGGACTCCTTCCTGTAGACAATAACAACACACACACACACCACAAACACACACACCCCACAAAAACACTTACACACACAGACACAACATGCACGTACAGACACACACACACACAGAAAAAATTACTATTTAGTCACTTGTCACAGATATTTCAGTCGTCATCTTGGCTTACTCAATGATGACTACAGAAAGACTGAGGAGCTCTAGGTTCAGTCAAACATCTACTAGACTATCCTGCCACCACACATACACACACACACACAAACCCCACATGCACACACTGACATCTTGACAAGTAACTGAATACCAAACCACAAGAGATGACCACAAGCACATGTCACGGCCGTTCCGGCTCTGATTGGCTGATATTGGTGTCCTGTGAGGCCACCTGTTTTACCAGAGGTGGTGATGTCACTGTTTGATTTTCGTGTCTGGTTACCCATGAGGCATTGCTTCTCGTCCTGAATGTATAAATGGATTCCCACGGGAGATGAAACACGACTAGAATGGCCAGGCCGCGTAACATGATAGTTGTTGATTTGTTCTCATATTTCTTGGTAATTAAATATCTAATAATGCTAAAGGCTGTGTTGTCTGTATAAACACTACTTATTGAGATGTCGGCGACAGAAATGTTCTTGGTCATGAATCGATTTACGATATGGGTTGTTTAACTTTAATTAATCGCTGCTTTTATTCCCAATTCCAATCTTTTGTTGTTAGCAATTATTGGTTTAAAAAAAGTATTTTGTATTGTTATTAGTACAGTAGTAGTAGTAGTAGCATTAGTAGCATTAGTAGCAGTGGCATTAGTCATTAGTAGCAGTAGCATTATTAGTCGTAGTAGTGGAGGTATGAGCAGTAGCAGACATAGTAGCAGACATAGTAGCAGACATAGTATCAGACATAGTAGCAGACATAGTATCAGACATAGTAGCAGACATAGTAGCAGACATAGTAGCAGACATAGTATCAGACATAGTAGCAGACATAGTAGCAGTAGTAGTAGCAGACATAGTAGCAGACATAGTAGCAGACATAGTAGCAGACATAGTAGCAGACATAGTAGCAGACATAGTAGCAGACATAGTAGCAGACATAGTAGCAGACATAGTAGCAGACATAGTAGCAGTAGTAGTAGTGGTGGTCATAGCAGTTTCAGTAGCAGCAGTAGTTGTGGTATTAGTAAGTAGTAGTAGTGGTAGTAATAGTAAAGTCAGTCATGTTTCATGTTAACATTCTGCGTTTTTATTATTATTATTATTATTATTATACAACACATAAATACATTTTTGTAGTTTGGTAGTGGGGTAGATTTTTGCACCCGCATGTCTGGTCTGGAATTAATAAATCATACATTCAGTAGTACTGTTCTAATTGCACTCTACCTTCAGCGATATATTGCTGTCTCCCTCTTTCAACAAATGTTACTTTTTTGTTAGTCGCTTTGGATAAAAGCCAAATGCTCTAAATGTAAATGTAGTAGTAGTAATAGTAATAAGTAATAGTAATAGTAGTGTAAAAGTAGTAAGTAGTGTATTAGTAGTATTAGTAGTATAGTAGTAGCAGTAGTAGAACTAGTAGTATAATAGTACTACTAATATTAGTAGTATCCATTCCCCCTTTTACTTCCATACTTTCCATTTCCATATACTTCAATGTAATGACCCTCAGCTCAGACTGTTTTGAATTTAGATTGGTTTATTGATATAATGAATGTATAAATGATCATTATAGTATAGTATAAGTAGTATTAGTAGTAGTATTATTAATAGCATTCATATCAATAGTAGTACTAATAAGTATTAAGTATCCATCCCCACCTGAAAGTCTTGCCTTTCAGATTCCTCAGGAGGTCCAGTTGATTTAGCGGAGGGATGAGTCTGAAAAAAAGAGAGAAGAGATCGTTTTCTCATTCCATTAGGAATGTTTTCTCTGGGCTCAGCGCTGGACGCTAGGTGCTGCTGGGTGCCTGAGGGTGCTGTCGAGGTAATTATATTAAGGTGCTCTATCTGCTCCATCAGTCTGCGCCTGCAGCTGACCCTCTCATTCTTACAGGAAACCATTTCAGGAAGCAGCATTCAACTCCTGGACCTCGGTTTCACTCGTTAGGTTCGAATGCATTAGCAAAATTAGCATTAGTAAAATGAATAGGTAGCTTATTATGTGTAATGGTGAATCATGTAAAGTTTCAATAATGTACCTCTACCTCAACTATAATATAACGTTAATATAATGATGTTATTATGTAACTACATTGTTTATTTATTTTTTAACATTTTTTACAGTTTACATTTATTTTTTTGCATTTACATTTATACAAGTCTATTGTGTAGATATAGTTTCTGTATGTTTGTCTCTCTTATCTCTTTTTATTTCCTATTAGGCCTACTCTCCTGTACTTTCACAGTTATTATATATTACAACGTTGCTGATAGTAAAATCATGCTGAATATGCGATGCAGGCCAGGATAGTGAACAAGCATCAAAACAACCTCATACATGAACTGTTTACATTTTCATAGTCCCTGCTAACCAAAACACAGCTAGCAACACATCCCATAAATGCTATCTAAGCTAAAACCTGCAAAACCATGCTCCTTTTTGCTTTTCCATGATGGAATTGAACCTTTCCAGAAATGGATTTGAAATCCAATACGGTTTTAAATATCAGGCTTTCAGTGACTTTGTCAGCATAATAAAGTGTATGGATGTCTGTGTGAGGGTGTGGCACTTTCATGTTTTCTCACCTCGTTTCACCATATTGTCAACCTAGCAGGAGTCAACCTAGCAACTGTAAGTTGCAAACTGTAAGTTGCAAAGTTGTAAACTTGCTCTATTGACCTGGCAACCAGGAATGCTTGTAACTTGTTCTATTCTAATTGCAGTCTACCTTCAGCGATATATTGTTGTCTCCCTCTTTCGACAAATGTGTTACTTTTTTGAAAGTCGCTTTGGATAAAAGCGTCTGCCAAATGCTCTAAATGTAAATGTAAAATGTAAATGTAATATTGGAATATACCAGGAAATTAGAGGAGAGTCATTTATTAC
>OMKP01079065.1:0-11920 GCA_900302375.1 Bathygadus melanobranchus
GTACATCCCTGCTCGCTGATACAGTCCCAGTCCTACACACTGCACCGTACATCCCTGCTAGCTGATACAGTCGCAGTCCTACACACTGCACCGTACATCCCTGCTAGCTGATACAGTCCCAGTCCTACACACTGCACCGTACATCCCTGCTAGCTGATACAGTCCCAGTCCTACACACTGCACCGTACATCCCTGCTAGCTGATACAGTCCCAGTCCTACACACTGCACCGTACATCCCTGCTAGCTGATACAGTCCCAGTCCTACACACTGCACCGTACATCCCTGCTAGCTGATACAGTCCCAGTCCTACACACTGCACCGTACATCCCTGCTAGCTGATACAGTCCCAGTCCTACACACTGCACCGTACATCCCTGCTAGCTGATACAGTCCCAGTCCTACACACTGCACCGTACATCCCTGCTAGCTGATACAGTCCCAGTCCTACACACTGCACCGTACATCCCTGCTAGCTGATACAGTCCCAGTCCTACACACTGCACCGTACATCCCTGCTAGCTGATAGTCCCAGTCCTACACACTGCACCGTACATCCCTGCTAGCTGATAGTCCCAGTCCTACACACTGCACCGTACATCCCTGCTAGCTGATAGTCCCAGTCCTACACACTGCACCGTACGTCCCTGCTAGCTGATAGTCCCAGTCCTACACACTGCACCGTACGTCCCTGCTAGCTGATAGTCCCAGTCCTACACACTGCACCGTACGTCCCTGCTAGCACCCCTGCATGCAGGCCTCACACTACACTGCAAACCATGAGTTGATGTTCCACATCTGCGTGTCAAGTGGTTCAATGTAAAATGTACTGTACAGTATATTGACAGTACTGTACAGTACATTGACAGTGCTGTCAATGTACTGTAGCTTTAAATCCAAGCTGTCATTCTGTCTGTCCTGTTCTCATGTCTGTCCTGTCATTCTCATGTCTGTCCTGTCGTTCTCATGGCAGGATCTCCTTCGGGTGCTGTGGGCGCTTCACCCTGGCTGAGCTCCTGTCCTTCTCCCTGTCAGTCATGCTGGTGCTGATCTGGGTGCTCACTGGTCACTGGTTGCTCATGGATGGTGAGTTTCGTGTGTGTGTACCTCCTTCCCACCAACGCCAACAGAGTTCTGGTTCTGTGCTGGTGCTAGAGTCCGTTCACGGTAGTTCACCTTTCCCAGCAGTCATGCGTTGTTGTTGAGGTTGTATCATATAGATTCCTTTGTAGTTCCCCACAAGGTTTACAATAATAACCGCACGCCAGGTACGTGCTGAACTCAAAACTGTAAGTGAAATGTGTAGCAGCGTGGCGTTGCCGCGGTGGCGTAGATTACAAACACGTCACGCCTCAATAGAGGCGTATGATGTTCAAATGACGTTGTTGACATTGATTTTATTGATAAAGTTAGGGGCTTCCAAGCAGCACTGTCGGGCAGCAGCGCTCCTCTCTAGAGAGGTGTCGTTCGGTCAATACCCTGCCCTAAAAAACAGCCTAACTGAAACACAACTGGATAAGAAGCGATATAATAGGCGCGTCTCTTGTTAGCTGTAAAACAGTAACAAGCAGGTTGCTATGGATACCCATGTTGTCATAACAAACACCGTCAGATGATAACCCCGCCCCCCAGCTACTTGCATCTAGACCAGCTGGGACCAGTTTTCCTGGCCGAGAGCCAGTACTTTTTCTGTCAAAACGCAAAGAACTGGTCAATGAGCCGCCCTCCAAATGCCCTGGTAGAAAAGGTTTCTTTGAAAGGGCCCCAAGAGAGATGATAAGTTGATGAAGAGGCCCCAAGAGAGATACGTTGATTAAGAGGCCCCAAGAGAGATAAGTTGATTAAGAGGCCCCAAGAAGAGATAAGTTGATTAAGAGGCCCCAAGAGAGATAAGTTGATTAAGAGGCCCCAAGAGAGATAAGTTGATTAAGAGGGCCCCAATAGAGATAAGTTGATTAAGAGGCCCCAAGAGAGATAAGTTGATTAAGAGGCCCCAAGAGAGATACGTTGATTAAGAGGCCCCAAGAGAGATAAGTTGATTAAGATGCCCCAAGATAGATGATAAGTTGATTAAGAGGCCCCAAGAGAGATAATAAGTTGATTAAGAGGCCCCAAGAGAGATAAGTTGATTAAGAGGCCCCAAGATAAGATACGTTGATTAAGATCTGTAAATGTAACACTTAGGGGGGCGTGGAGTGCTTTCAGCTCACACATGACAGTAAAAGTTCCCTTGTGCCAACGTTTACATTTAGGAGCACATGTGTGAGTAAAATCTTCATTTTTGAATTTAAATAAAATAGGTGATGTTACCAGCTGTCACACATGGCGCTTTGATTGGAAAATACGACAATGTCACACGTGGCACATTCCAATAGAATCCAGTGTCTGAACCCAGTGTCTGAACCCAGTGTAAAGCATGTGTGATGCTTCCTGTCCACAGCTCTGGCCATGGGTCTCTGTGTGGCCATGATCGCCTTCGTACGGCTGCCCAGTCTCAAAGTGTCCTGCCTGCTGCTGTCTGGCCTGCTTATCTACGACGTCTTCTGGGTGAGACAGGACCAGCACCCACCGTCACCACCCACCATCACCACCTCCTCCACTGTCTCAACAGTCACCTCCACCCTCATGTCACCTCCACCATCACCTCCACTATCCCATATACTATATACCATAGAACTAGCACATAGATCTGTCAGTACATACCATAGAACTAGCACATAGATCTGTCAGTACATAACCATAGCACTAGCACATCGATCTGTCAGTACATGCTATAGAACTATCACATAGATCTGTTAGTACATGCTATAGATCTAGCACATAGATCTGTAAGTACATACCATAGAACTATCACATAGATCTGTCCGTACATGCTATAGAACACCAGTTCCTGGATGCAGCGTACCAGTGTTATGTCCACCAGTGGTCTGCAGTGTTTCTGCATATACAAGATATACACATCTTCATATACCAGCAGAAATTGTATGTATTGATAAATAAGTAGGTAGAGGTCAGGCATCTTGCTGGAGGGGGCCTACATTCACAGCCTACGTACTGTGGATGTTGAGGATGGAACCCAGTACCTGTTACTGGAGGACCCTGACCAGCAGACCTCCATCACATCCCTACATATCACATGAAAGTGATGTGTGCAGGATTAGAACGCAGCTTCATCTGCACTTACTACTGGGTCAGACTAGGGTGCTGAACCTCTGCCCCCTGGTGTTCTCTCAGGTGTTCTTCTCAGCCTACATCTTCAACAGCAACGTGATGGTGAAGGTGGCCACACAGCCGGCCGAGAACCCCATCGATGTCCTGTCCCGGAAGCTCCACTTGGGCCCGGGGGTGGGGCGAGACGTTCCCCGCCTCTCCCTGCCTGGCAAGCTGGTGTTCCCCAGGTCAGACACCTCCAACACTCAGTCAGTAGGCTCACAAATCACAAATCACACTTCAGTAATCTAAAGTCTGATGAGACGAATCTGGCGAATGGGACCTTTCACACATCGATCATGTTGCTGGAGGCGGTAAGCTAACAGCGAACACAAACTCGGCCAGCACTAGCAAACCTTAGCTAAAACACTTGTAACAAATCTTAGTAGGACTGCAGGATCCCAGATTTGTCAGTTAGTCACCGGCTGTTTCCCCAAGTGTCCTTGAGCAAAACAACGGAGCACTGAGCTGCTGTTCTAACAGCTGACCGGATACATCTTGTCTCTGTCAGTCTTACGAGTAGATTACTAACTTCAATAGCGTAATTATCTTTTCCTACATGTGCATAACTAATGTGTAAGTTATTTGTAAATACTATGTAAGTAACACTACAATTTATCCTTCTGAATCTGTTTTCATCAACATTTTGACTTATTTACTTGTCTGTCTGTGTGTGCTAATGGAGAGGAAGCTAATGGAGAGGAAGCTAATGGAGAGGAAGCTAATGGAGAGGAAGCTAATGGAGGGGAAGCTAAGGTAGGGGAAGCTAAGGTAGGGGAAGCTAAGGTAGGGGAAGCTAAGGGAGGGGAAGCTAAGGGAGGGGAAGCTAAGGGAGGGGAAGCTAAGGGAGGGGAAGCTAAAGGAGAGGAAGCTAAAGGAGAGGAAGCTAAAGGAGAGGAAGCTAAAGGAGAGGAAGCTAAAGGAGAGGAAGCTAAGGGAAAGGAAGCTAAGGGAGAGGAAGCTAAAGATGCTGAATTGTTTCAGCTCCACGGGGAGCCACTTCTCCATGCTGGGGATCGGCGACATCGTGATGCCCGGTCTGCTGCTGTGTTTCGTGCTACGCTACGACAACTACAAGAAACAGGCCAGCGGTGAGGCCCCAGGGGGCCGCATGCAGAGGGTCTCCTATTTTCACTGCACCCTCATCGGGTACTTTGTAGGTAAGGATGGTGCTGCTGGTGGTGGAAGATGGTGTTCAATATATAATATGCTTTCTAGTGCCTTACTAACAGCCCCAAGCCAGCCGTTGATCTGCCATCACAGTCCAAACGTTTTAGTAAAGGAAGACTGTGGGTCAGAAGTCACTGAGGGAGGATGGCTCAGTACCGTCCCATAGTTATTACTCCCTGGTTCTAGTTCTGGACTGGTGCCCGTTCACAGTTGGTTCCACGTCCAGCTCCACGTCCAGCTCCACGTCCAGCTCCACGTCCAGCTCCACGTCCAGCTCCACGTCCAGCTCCACGTCCAGCTCCACGTCCAGCTCCACGTCCAGCTCCACGTCCAGCTCCATGTCCAGCTCCACGCTCCACGTCCAGCTCCACGCTCCACGTCCAACTAAATCCTCTCACCGCAGGCAGAACCTTAACGTTTCTTCTTCAGGACTGAAGAATATTTGAATATTTTCTTGTCATACATTTTTGAACCTCCCTTAGTTCGGCATCCACACTGAATGTGTTTTATTGGCACTCATCAGCGCCTCTAATGATCATGAAAACCAAACATGAAACAATGAAGGTGCGTCTGTTGGTTGTCGTGGCGTTTCAGCTGTTGTTTACTTGTTGTGTTTTAGGGCTGTTGACCGCTACTGTGGCGTCCAGGATCCATCGTGCTGCCCAGCCGGCCCTCCTCTACCTAGTCCCCTTCACTCTGCTGCCTCTGCTCACCATGGCTTACCTGAAGGTACCTACTCACAGCCAGCTAACCATGTCTCTTTTGGGTGGGATATGGACTGTTCATGTATTCTAATGAGACTCTATGGTTAATAATGACTGTGTCCTCTATATAGCCATACAGTGTTGCTTTGTAGTTTACAGACCCTTCTGCGCATCTGTGTAGTTTTCTAGCTTAGCTATATGTCTTTCCACGTGTCAGCCTATAGGTTCGTTAAGTCCAGGTGTGTCAGCCTAATAGGTTTGTTAAGTCCAGATGTGTCAGCCTAATAGGTTTGTTAAGTCCAGGTGTGTCAGCCTAATAGGTTCGTTAAGTCCAGGTGTGTCAGCCTATAGGTTCGTTATACAGATTCTCCCAAAAAGCATTTAGTGTGAGCATGCATTTAGCACTGCTTGCTGGTCAGTATAAAGAAGTAGTTGAAACAGTGTTATTTTAGTGTATATGCTTCACCATACCATCCACTTGGTAACAGATGTTTTAGTGAAGGAGAGACTTTCTAAATATGTCCGATGTGTGACCCTGTCTCCGTGTGGTACAGGGAGACCTGCGACGCATGTGGTCAGAGCCCTTCCACACCAAGGCCGGGGCCTCCCGCTTCCTGGAGGTATGATGCTGCCCTCCCCCATCCCCTCGCCAGAGAGAAGAGAGGAGGAGGAGGAGGAGGAGGCCACGCTCTGAGAGAGAGTGTGTGGAGAGAGAGAGAGAGAGAGAGGCCATGTTCTCGCCATCACGTCACTCTTTGTAACCCCTCCCCTTGGAAGGACAGCAGGATGTAGACCCTCCGCACCCGACATGAATCATCTCCGGCCCCTCCCCCACTACCTCCATCTTGTTGCTCTCTCTCTCCTCTCTGGGTTTATTTCCTGTTCCTGTTCCCTTCATGGCATGTCAGGATGTGTTTACCTTCCCCTGCTGTACATCAACTGTTTTAGCCCCACTTTGCTCTGACTCATTCCATTTTATCAGGCCTGTCTGTCTCCATAAGCCCCTCCCTCTTGGTTCTAAGCCCCGCCTCCCACGTTGCTTCCCATCCATGCCCCCGCCCCCTACATCTGGGATGAACTACAAGGCGACGCCCCCTCCTCGTGGCCGACAACCCCCTCCTGAAGGCTGGTTATTTTCTGTTGGGCTGTTTCTCCCAGTTTTTTTTTTTTTTTTAAAGCATCATTGTGGTCACCATTATGGTTGTTGTTGTTGTTGTTGTTGTTATTATTATTATTATTATTGTCGTTATTATGGAATGAATTGAAGGAGGATACAGTGGAGAGGGGCCGGACATTCGACAAGTTAGCGGCCATTTTGTTCTTGTTCTTCTGCCTCCATGTCTCAACAGCTCCACACACTACACACACAATATGTCTTTTATTTACTCACATTTTTATTCTTGGCATATACAACAAAAAAAATGATGCATTCTAAATGTTTGGAATGGGCCCTGCGTTGACGGGGCCTGTCTATTTGTATATATGTGTACACACGTACTTGTGGTATCATTGTATTTGTGTTTGAAAAAGAAAACGAGATAAGGTTTGCTTTATTGATTTCTTTCAGTGTAAAGTTAATCTTCCTTTTCACAAGTTGTTAAGCGATGTTCAGAACTAACACGTGGCTGCCAGACACGCTGGGGGAACGTACCTTGATCTAATTTATCAACCGTCTTTTTCAAAATGGGTTTGTGTGTTGGTTTTTTCTTTTTAAGCGACGTTAGCTGACGTAGTGAGGCCAGGCTGGTGCGTTTCCACTGCGGTGACTGCTTGGTTGACAGTAAAGCTAGCTTCTCGCCCCGGCTGTTCTGTTTTTTTGCGTGGACAAGAGGAGTGGTTGTTTTAAATTGAGTTCTGCTTGTTTTTAATTTGCAATATGAAACGTGTATATAACCCCAATGGTTACGAGTAGTGTCAGGACCCCCGGGGTGTGTTTAACAACTACAATGTTGCATAAAAACGTTGTGATCATGTCTTACGGACACAAGAGTTCCTCAGATATACTAAAAGATGTAACTAAAAGAATTGCTTTTGTTTTTTACTGGGGCACATTTTCTTGTATTAAAATGTCTTGGGACAAGAAGAAATGTAGAGCTGTTTTCAACTGAGTTTTGATCATATATTAAAAAACTGTTTCAATTGTAAAACAGAATTGGATTCTCTGCTGTCAAGGTGCACCAAGGTTAGGGTTAGGGGTTAGGGGTTAGGGTTAGGGGTTAGGGTTAGTCATCTGGATGTAAAAGCTTTTCAACTGATTACTTACGAGAGCACACTTAACACTTTGGAGTTCATGTGTCTGGAACAGCTGAATGCAATAGTTGTACTTTTGTTAAAGGGTCCCTATTTTACCACCAGGAGTGTGAGTCCTCCCAGATGTTTGATGACTAGATCAGCCTACCAGCCTACCCAGTGGACTACCAGCTGGTAGGCTGATCTGTCCATCATACATCTGGGTGGACACGCCCACTTATGATGGCTAATCACATTCACCTGTAGGGGCCCGTTATCATTAGTAGGCTACTGTAGGCCTAGTGTCGAATTTACCACATATGTATCGTACCTGGTTGGTTTAATCGACTAGAATATTGCCGACTTAACAATCTAAACTATATTATATTATGAACATTTTCTGAACCAGATGTATTTCAACTAAGTTTCTTCTTCTCTAATCATATTAACTGTGTAGTAAATAGTACACATGACACCAAGGCTGTAGCCCTACCTGCTGGTGGCGCTGTTAGCATTAGCAGGTGTTTTGAGGCCTACCAAAAAGAGATCAGACCTTTTTAGAAATGAAATGGTTCGTCATTTAGAAACATGCAGACAAACTAATTCAAGGGGATGTATTGACAGCCGGTCTGATGTCTTGTCACAGTATCCAGGAAGAGGAATCTTTTTAATGAGCCATGTACAGCAACACATGTATGGAAGATGAAATTTGTCTTTTAATTAAAATGTTTATTTAAATGCTTTACGTTTTCGATGCTACTGGGCCTACCTGGCAATGCATGTGCAATGCTCCGACATCAGGCAGGTTGAGAGACACTGACGCGGGCCTAAACCTGAGGCAGTGGGCCTGTGAGCAAGGCAGTAAAGTACGATTTGAGCTCTGAGTTTAATATCACCTGAACACTTCAGTCAGTTGGAGACTTTCGCCATAGACACATCATGGAGTGACGGAGAAGATCTTCTGCCGTGAAGGTCTCTGGTCATCTGCATCTGACTAATTAACCATACTTTTATAAACTAGTTTAAAGAAAACGATGCAGGGGCTCGGAGGATTCAGCAGAGTAGGAAGTTTATTGACACGACAGCAACACAACAACCGAGTTAGTTCATGAAGCAACTCCCCAACTCTTCTGGAGTATGGGCTTATAACCACTTCTATACATTGGGAGGGTTTAAACATTAGTCACAACAATGGCATCTTTTCACATCATCTGCTGATAATAGCTCATGAAACAATGTTACTCTGAGTGCCTTCTTTGGCTGGCTAGACAATTCAAGGTTCTGGCTATCTTCTGGTCCCAGGTCAAGCAGTCCTCTAGATGGTTACATATCTTATGTCGATGTTAGGCATCACTGTTCAGTCTCCTCCTCATGTGATAACAGAAGACCAGTCACACCTGACTCATCTGGTCCAGACTGGACACGCTAACAGTTGTTATACGTTTTAAAAAACGTTTTCTATCGAATTGTGCACCTTTACTACACGTTACAGCGGAGTGTACGCGTTACTACGCGTTACTACGCGCTACTACGCGTTACTACGCGTTACTACGCGTTACTACACGTTACTACACGTTACTACACGTTACAGCGGAGTGTAGACTACACGTTACTACACGTTACAGCGGAGTGTAGACTACACGTTACTACTATGGATCTCCAAGTGCTGAAACTAAATCCTGTTCCAAGTTCAGTTGGGATTCTGCAGTAAAATAAAACGACAAAACTGTATTGACGGTGAAATGATTATTTGTATGTCTTCAATGTCTTTGGGATGGCAGATATTTTTTCAAATGTATAAAAGCAATTTATTTAGTCATTTATTCATTTCTTACCAAAGGTCCGTCTATTGTTGTTATCTATTGTTATCTCTCTCTCCCCCCCACCCCCCAACACCGTAACAATGACGGGGACCTTCGTGTTGTGTCCACCAGAGGGCGACACAGTCCATCACAACAAGCCATAACTAATAAAAACACTTCTGAACGTGTACTCATGACATTATAATAATACAATAAATATAATAATAAAACTACTGGAGTGAGGAATACACACAAGGCTGGAGATATTTAGGCCCAGTCGTTGTATTCCTCTCTAATGTTGCTGTAACTTCCACAATGTTCAACAGAATTTGTTGTAAATATTTCAATAAGGATTTGAAACACACATACAATAAACTATCGATGCATATTTAACACTAATAAATAGGTAACACAACAATGATGTGATATTACACTATGAACGGCCAACCAAACAAAAAATGTTTTTTTTACAAAATGTTAGCATTCAGACACATAAAATTAACAATTAACAAAAAATAGGAGAAAAGTCAAATGACCCACATTTCAAGTAGGCTTCTCTATTTTCTATATACACTGAATGTCTTTTTAGTAACCAGGAGTGGCACTAATGATGCACTAATGATACTTTCATTATCTGGTCCAAGAAAAATAACATTGTGCTGTGGGCTGCTTTTGTCAACATTTGGCGGGTTTTGGAAATATTGTGAAAACAAAAACAGAAAACAAACTTTAATCAAATATTATGAAACAAGATGTGAGTTTGTGGTCCCTCTTGTAACTCATGCAGCTTAGTGGTTATTTGTAGGAACTACAACAGATTTATTTGTGATTGTGGGGAAAGTGGAGAAATCAATGAGAAATAAGAAATCAATCAATTTTGATCAAATTGCCCCACTAGCGGGATTGGATGAGCACCCCCAGCTATAAAGATCCACCGTACATCACAGTGGTTAATTGCCTATCCTCGATATCAGTTCTTTAAATAAAATTTAGTATTTCTCTCTCTCTGACTTAGGCCCTACTTCAAAATGTTGCACACATTAGGCTACAAACGTGTTACATATTAACTGACTGAGCTAGTCGATCATGTCAGACTAGTTGTCAAGTCATATATTGTGTTTACTGTAGGGTAATCTCATGGTTTTAAAGGTGCATGGTTTTAATGGAGCATGGTTTTAAAGGAGCATGGTTTTAAAGGAGCATGGTTTTAAAGGTGCATGGTTTTAAGGTGCATGGTTTTAAAGGAGCATGGTTTTAAAGGAGCATGGTTTTAAAGGTGCATGGTTTTAAGGAGCATGGTTTTCAAAGGTGCATGGTTTTAAGGTGCATGTTTTTAAAGGAGCATGGTTTTAAAGGAGCATGGTTTTAAAGGAGCATGGTTTTAAAGGTGCATGGTTTTAAGGTGCATGGTTTTAAAGGTGCATGTTTTTAAAGGTGCATGGTTTTAAAGGTGCATGGTTTAGGCCTCAAAATGAACTGTGAACTGTAGTTCATTCTCTTTTTTCCATGTATTTAATGTCTTATATTTGAACCATTGTCCTCTCGATAGTGATGTCACTGTCATTCTCATTAGTAAGTTCTGAAAATCAAACTGCACTTTTGTTAGTTCCACTGACTGACGGAGGGGCTCGGTGTATGTCCAGTGGAGGTGTAAGGTCACAGAGGTCATGGTAGGCAGGGGCCGCCCCTTCTCACTTACTGGCGGTTGTGGCAGCTTTATGACTCTGAAGTGGCCAGGATTTCACCAGGGCCATGGGGATTGTAGCACGCCATTTGTGAAAAGAGTTTGGCATGAGGGTCCTAAAAAGAAAAAAAGGAAAAATCCCCCCTCCCCCCAACTGACCCGTCGTTAGGGGGAGACAGGTAATGTGCAGCCTCATTGTTGAGATAATTACTTGGAGCTGCAGGGGTCAAACATCTCCTGGACCAGAGAGAACAACATGAGCAGCTTGACTGGAACCTTAATGATAATAATATAAACAACATGGTTATAACTGTCAACATAAACAACAGGGTTATAACTGTCAACATAAACAACATGGTTATAACTGTCAACATAAACAACATGGTTATAACTGTCAGCATAAACAACATGGTTATAACTGTCAACATAAACAACATGGTTATACATACATACATATATATAATACATACATATATCATACACACATAATACATACATACATACATATATATATATATAATACATACATAATACATACATACATACATACATATATCATACATACATACATACATACATACATACATATATATGATACATACATAATACATACATACATACATATAACATACATACATACATACATACATACATACATATATACATACATACATACATAATACATACATATTACATATATATAATACATACATACATACATACATACATAATACATACATATTACATATATATAATACATACATAATACATATATATAATACATGCATAATACATATATATAATACATACATACATAATACATACATAATACATATATATAATACATACATAATACATACATACATACATACATACATAATACATATATATAATACATACATAATACATACATAATACATACATAAGCTCTGTGTTCATTTTAATGGAGGACCAGCAGTTCCTCGTTCTATCTTCAGAGCAGACATTCCATGTTTAACTAAGGCTCAGTGCTCCAGGCGGGAGGAGACCCCTCTGGCAACGTCGACCTTTGACCTCAAGTGCATTCCGTATGTAAAGTGAGGAATTCCTCTGAAGTTCAGTTAATGGGGTTGAGTTTTTTTC
>OMKP01079068.1:0-61017 GCA_900302375.1 Bathygadus melanobranchus
ACAGCGGTGTTATTACCTGCAGAGCTACGAACAAGTTTGGAGTTGACCAAACGTCTGCCACCCTTGTTGTTAAGGATGAGAAAGGCCTTGTTGAAGAGACACAACTCCCTGAGGGAAGGAAGGGAGCATACCGAATTGATGAGATGGAGCGCTTGGCTCATGAGGGAGGACCCACTGGTGTCAGTGCTGATGAGGAGACAGAGAAGACAAAACCAGACATTGTCCTGGTTCCAGAACCAGCTGTTATTGTGGAAGGAGAAACAGCAAGATTCCGTTGCAGAGTGACGGGTTATCCAACCCCTAAGGTTAACTGGTTCCTCAACGGACAACTTATTCGCAAGAGTAAAAGATACAGACTGCGTTATGATGGCATTTACTACTTGGAGATAGTTGATGTCAAATCATATGATACAGGAGAGGTCAAGGTGGTTGCTGATAGCAACTTGGGCTCAGCTGAATACACAGTGAAGCTGGAGATCCAGCAGAGAGAAGACTTGAGAACACGTCTTCGTCGTGCAGATGGCAAAGTCCCAGAAGCTGCTCTAGAGGCAGGAAAAACACAATTTGAGGTTGTGAAGGTGGAGAAAACTGCAGAGGACTCCCAGCTGAAAGAGGTTGTCAAACTTAAAAAAACCCAGAGAGTTGTCCATGAGAAATCCACGGAAGAGACAGAGGAACTGAGAAGCAAGTTCAAGCGCAGGACCGAGGAAGGATTCTATGAGTCAATCTCTGCTGTGGAGTTGAAGTCTCGCAGGAAGGATGAGTCTTACGAGGACCTACTGAAGAAGACAAAGGATGAACTGCTTCATCGTGCCAAGGCAAAGGAGGAGGCTGAGAAGAAAAAGGAAGAAGAACGTAAACTCACTGCTACCCCACTGAAACCAGAGAGGATTAAGCTTTCTGCAAGCATGGAAGCCCCTAAGATCATTGAGCGCATCACCAGCCAGACAGTTGCACAGGGTGATGAAGTTAAGTTCAAAGTCAGAGTTGTTGGAAGACCAGAACCAGAATGTCAGTGGTTCAAGAATGGTGTTCAGCTGGAGAAGTCTGATCGTATTTACTGGTACTGGCCTGAAGCCCACGTATGTGAACTGGTGATTAGAAATGTGACTGCCGAAGATTCTGCCAGTATCATGGTCAAAGCCACAAATTCTGCTGGGGAGACTTCTGGTCATGCTTTCCTGCTCGTGCAAGGTACATCAACATTGACATCAAGACAATATCCAATTAATAACATGTTTTTAGCATTATTATGCATTATTTAAATAAATAATTATCAATAATACTCCTTATAGGAAAGCAAGTCATCACCTTCACACAGAAGCTTGAAGAGGTCAACGCCAAGGAGAAGGACACCATGGCCACCTTCGAGTGTGAGACCAACGAGCCTTTCATCAAAGTGAAATGGATGAAGAACAACATGGAGATCTTCTCTGGAGACAAATACAGGATGCACTCTGACAGAAAGGTCCACTTCTTGTCCGTGCTGATCATCGAGATGAAAGACGATGCGGAGTACAGCTGTGTTGTTATAGATGATGACACGATCAGAACTACTGGCAGGCTGAGCGTTGAAGGTAAAATGTCTGAAATGTGATCTTGTTAATTAGAGCCATGTATCTACGTATGTAGATAAAAACATCTCAATGTCAGGTATTTGCTCTTCTAAACAAAATATGTAATTTACAATTGAGTGTACTAAATTATCTGCATGAATAAATTAATCTGCCAGGTGCTCCGTTGGAGATAGTGAAGAACCTGGAGAGCACTGAGGTGCCTGAGACCTACTCTGGAGAGTTTGAATGCATTGTGTCCCGTGAAGATGTCGAGGGCACGTGGTATTTTGGAGACAAAGAGATCTCTAATAGCAGCAAATATGCCATGTCTTCCCGCCGTGGAAGACACTCTCTGTCGGTCAAGGATGTCAAGAAAGAGGACCAGGGGAAATACACCTTCAAAGTGGCTGATTTCAAGTCAAGTGCATCTCTCAAGATGAAACGTGAGTAATGTCATGTATTTTTATAGTCGATAAATAATGATAGTTTGGGGTTTTGAATTCCAAACATGTAATGGTTTACTTGCTGCTCCCAGTGTTCCAGAATAGATATACTTACAGGTGATGCATGGTGTTTATCAATGCCTCTGTCCTCCCAGTGCGCCCTGTGACACTGATGCAGCCCCTGAGTGACTTGACAGTCTGTGAAGGAGACATTGCTCAGCTGGAGGTCAAGTTCTCCCAGGAGAACGTTGAAGGAACCTGGATGAAGAACGGCCAGGTCCTCTCGGCCTCCAACCGTGTCCACATGGTTATTGACAAACAAATCCAAAAACTCCTGATTGAGGACACCATCAAAGATGACTTTGGAACGTACTCCTTTGTGGTTCCTGCTCAGGAGATCTCAACTTCTGCAAAGCTGACCATCCAGAGTAAGACTCTTAACATATAACATTTCTTCACAATTATTGGTGAATACCCAAAATTCAATGATGTTGTCTCACTTAGAGCGTAACACAATCTTGTCCTCTGTGATGTAGCTATCAATGTCTTGATCACGCTGAAGGATATCAGTGCTATTGAGGGAACCAAGGCTGTTCTGGAGACCAAGATCTCTGCTCAAGACGTCACTTCGATGAAGTGGTACCACAATGATCAGCTGCTGACAGCCAGTGACAGAATTCTGATGGTGACCAAGGGGGCCAAGCAGCGTCTGGTCTTAAACAGGACCTATGCCTCTGATGAGGGACAGTACAAACTGTTGGTGGGCAGAGCTGACACCAGCTGTAGACTGTCTGTACAGAGTAAGCTGTTTAATGGATACATCATTGTTTTGATATTCAAAGTAAAGCTTCTGTCAGCGTGAACGCTAAACTTTAATTGTTTCCTCACAGAGGTCATGATTGTTACCCCAATGAAGGACAAAGTGTGCTCAGAATCTGAAAATGTCATCTTTGAAGTTGAAGTATCACACCCTGGCATCGATGCTTTCTGGACCTTCAACAATCAGCCCCTCAAAGCGGGACCAAAGTACAAGATGGAGTCCAAGAACAAGCACCATTGTCTCACTGTGCTGAATGCCATGAAAGATGAAGAGGGACAGTATATGTTTGCAGCTGGAGAAAAGTCCTGCAATGCCACACTCACTGTTTCAGGTATGTTTTTTATATAATACTGGACATTAGAAACCTGGACTCTAGGGTAAGAAACTACAGACACAAGTCTTGTTTTCTGGTTGACCTCAGCACAGAATTGTTTTTCCTAACCCTGTTAGGAAACAAAGTCTGTGATTTCTAACCATAACCCTTTGGATTAGCAATTACAAGCAAATACACTGTTTCCGCCACCAGGTGGAGCTATCAAGAGGCCCCTGTGTGACTTGGTGGTGGCAGACTCCCAGACTGCTGAGCTGGAGTGTGAGGTGGCCAATGCTTCTGTTGAGGGGAAGTGGCTGAAGGACGGCCAACCGGTGGACTACAGCGATAATGTTGTGAGCGAGGTGAACGGCGCAGTTAGACGCTTGGTGATCATCATCACTAAAGCTACAGACATTGGAGAATACACCTACCAGGTGGCCAACTCTAAGACCACAGCCACCCTGAAAGTTGAAGGTTTGTCCTCATAATAAATTATAAAGAGATTGACAAGGCAAAACAATAACACAGATCTTCAATGTCTCTTGACAAGTTGTTAGATTTAACTTGGTCTTTACCTTTGCAGCTGTAAAGGTCAAGAAGACCTTGAAGAACCTCAATGTGGTTCAGACCCAGGATGCTGTATTCAATCTTGAGCTGACCCATGAGAATGTGAGAGGATCTCAGTGGATCAAGAATGGTATTGAGATCCTCCCTAGTGAAAAATATGAAATCGCTGTTGTGGGTACAATCCACACCCTGACCATTAAGAACTGCAACACCCAGGACGAGTCTGTTTATTCTTTCAAATTGGGGAAACTGTCTGCCAACGCTAGACTCAATGTTGAAAGTAAGTGCCCACATTGAAAGATAATCTTGGAAAGCTGTGCCAATGTTGTTTTTAAAAATCAATGTTCAATGTTCTTGCAGCGATCAAGATCCTGAAGAAGCTGAAGGACATGACCTCCCTGCTGGGAGGGACGGTAACATTCGAGATGGGGCTGTCGGAGGATGACATCCCTGTGCAGTGGATGTTAAACAACGTGCCGTTGGAAGCCAACGAGCATTACAGGATGCTCTCAGAGAAGAAGAGCCATAAGTTGATCATCCAGGATGTGGATACCAGTAAGGAAGGAAAATACACTGCTCTGGCTGGCCATCTGCATTCCAGTGCTCACCTCACTGTCGAGGGTAAGGATCAATTAATTGTTTAGCCAGAACATGCTTCAAAGGATTATTTAAAGGATAGTTTGGATCACTTCCTGTTGCATGCTATGTACAAAATAGGATGTGTCTACCTTGAAACCAAATCAACCCAGCTAAATATTAGAACTACAATTCTCCAAATAATATATAATTTTTGTCGTTCAGCTCTGCGTGTGACTAAGCCATTGAAGAACGTGGAGATACCAGAGACCCATGTGGCCACTTTGGAGTGTGAAGTTTCCCATTTCAATGTCCCCTCTACTTGGCTGAAGAACGGTGTGGAGAAAGAGATGAGTGAGAAGTTTAGGATTGTGGTCCAGGGCAAACTCCACCAGCTCAAGATCATGAATGCGAGCTGTGAAGACTCTGCTGAGTACACTTTTGTCTGTGGAAACGACAGAGTCTCTGCGGCTGTTACTGTTAAACGTGAGTATCCATTATGCATGTGTTGTGCATTGTAGAAGTTTGCAAGCATTTTACAGGAACATACTATTCTGTATCTGTATACTTCTTTGCGTAAAAGACGGAAGACATTTAAAAAGTGACATGACATTGTTTTTTCAGCCATCATGATAACAACGATGATGCAGGATGTGAATGCTCAGGAGAAGGATACTGTGACTTTTGAGCTTAATGTGAACTATGAGGGAATAACCTACAAGTGGTTGAAGAACGGTGTGGAGATACGCTCCACAGACAGGAGCCAGATTCGCTGCAAGCAGCAAACACACTCTCTAGCCATCCGAAATGTCCACTTTGGAGACACCGCTGAGTACTCCTTCGTAGCTGGTTCTGCCGCTACCTCTGCTAAACTCTTTGTTGAAGGTACATTGTCTTGAGGAAAGATTAGATTTTTCTCCATTAATTGATCTTTAAGAGAACCAGTGTCCATTATTACCATTATTTCATTGTCCTCAATCCAGTGAGCAATTTCCTCTACTTTTCTCTGAAACAGCTCGTGTGGTTGAATTCACCAAACACTTGAAAGACCTGAAGATCACAGAAAAGAAGAGGGCTACTTTTGAATGTGAGGTGTCTGAGCCTAACATCCAGGTGATGTGGATGAAGGATGGCCAGGAGTTGGAGATGTCTGACAGGTAGATATGAACCACACAACTACATAGTTTTTCTCTGATAGAACCCCTAATATGCATTAACAGAATGTGACGTGATGATTTCAGACACAAGATGACGTCAGAGAAGTTCTTGCATCGTCTGATTCTGCCATCGGTGCGTATGTCGGACTCTGGGGATTACATGGTGGTGGCTGGGTCCAGCATGTCCAAGGGTCATCTGGGAGTAGAAGGACGGGACGTTAAGATCTCTGAGCCGACAAACAGAGAAATCACTGTGAGATACACTACTCATTATATACTAAACAAACTTAGCCAAGGTCACATTCATTATAAAAGCCATTTAAAATGTTATTAATGGAATCATTTATTTTTATATTAAGGTTGTGGAGAAACAAAGAGCGACTTTTGAGTTTGATGTGAATGAGGATGAAGTGGAGGGCCGCTGGCTGAAGAACGGAGTTGAGATCCAGTCCTCAGTTGAGGAGAGGTTCAACTACGTGACTATCAGGAAGATGCACCGTCTCACCATCTCTGAGACGTACAGAAGTGATGCTGGGGAATATACTTTCATTGCTGGCAAAAACATGAGCACCATGAACCTCCTTGTCAAAAGTAAGAGCTAATTCCTTTTTCCTCCATTTTCATCTTGGAGACAAATATTACCTTTAAGATCCCCTTGGATGATCTCAACAGTGGCTTGTTATTCTGACACACTGTGAGGAGGTCCTCTTTTTTTTCTCATTGTCTGCATTTCTCTCCCTCTCTAGTCCCAGAGCCCCCTCAGATTATTAAGCACATGGAGCCCCAGTCGGTGGAGGCTGGTAAACCAGTTCGCTTCACAGTACAAGTGACTGGTGTTCCCCAGCCACAGGTCTTCTGGTACAAGAACTCCCAGGCTCTGTCTCCTGGCTTCAAGTGCAAGTTCCTTTGTGATGGAAATGAACACACTCTGCTGCTGATCGAGGTGTTCCCAGAGGATGCAGCCGTGTACAACTGTGAAGCCAAGAACGACTATGGAGAGGCAACAACTTCAGCTGCTCTTAATGTGGAAGGTTGTCAAACTATTATTATTAATGGTCATTGTTCATTACAATTGAACACAAATGCACAACGTGTATGAATATATATAGGTACACATATTTGATTTTTTGTTTGTCCTCATTTTACTGGCCTCCTGTAGATGTTATAGGGCTGGACACTTGACTGATGTGTGGTTTTGTGTTGTAGTTCCTGAGGTGGTTTCTCCAGAGTCTGGGCCTCAGTTGGCAGCTCCTGTGATCTCCAGACCTCTGAAGGACCTGCTGGTGTCCCAGGGTACACCTGCTTATCTCCAGTGCACTGTCTCCGGAGAAGGTATTGCTCCTCTTCTTCTTAACAAGTTAGAGCCTAAAAAACATGATCATAGCAAACATTTGGCTTTGTGGTTATATCTGCTCCTAATGCCACGAGAGCAACTTTATGTTATAGCATGTTTATATTAGCATGGCACATACATCTGTTCTATATACAAGGAACTGTAGATATGAGAATGTCATAAGGCTCAGTTTGTTTTGAGGATTTGGTCTGAATGAGTCAACACTGTGCTTCCAGAGTTGCAGGTGGTGTGGTATGCTAATGGCAGAGAGATCAGGAACTCAGACATCTACAGGATGTCTCAGTTCGGAGAGACCTGCCAGCTGGACGTGTCCCGGGTGAACCCAGCCCAGGAGGGAGAGTATATGTGCACTGCCAGTAACTCAGCAGGAATGGTGTCATGCACTGCAACGCTGACCCTAGATGGTACGTTTCAACTCACAAATAAGATAAATTCACTAGCAGTAACAGCTTCCTTGCTAGTACAGCTCTCAACCCTGCATGTGCTTTACTTGTCAAATTCAGAATCCCCATGTGATCACATACAAATCTACATTTTCTATGTGATAGAGGCCATATTTTATACATATTGTAAATGATATAGGCTACATTTCTAGTATAATATACATATAATATATGTACATAATGTATGTATATGAAGTATTCACTCTAGATAATTATCTTTTCTGTTGAGCCTTGTGTATTCTGACAAATTAAAACAAGCATCTATTGGCTGCAAACCAATCTTAATTTAGCCAATAGAAGCCTTTGGATAAGTGGCTCGGTTTCTCAGTTTGTTTGTCCAGCATGCCAGGAAGATATGAGATATATATATATATATATATACTATAATATATACTATCTACCAGGGTTTCTTAAACTATGGGTCAGGACGCAAGCCAGTTGGAGGTGGCCTGCCAGCAGCCTGACAACGCATAGAACACACTAGAGAGTTATAATTGTGTGGTTGAAGTTGAAGAAGCCCTGTTGTTTTCCTATGGGTATATAGTAAATATAATGAGCTGATTGGAAGATTACTGTGTAGCCTGAAGCACGCTGGACAACAGAAGCAGCCAACGATGCTGGATGTTTGTCACTGAAATCACACCTTTCTGTGTCTTGCATGATACACTGTTGACTGTCTTTCCAGCACAAAACATACTTTAACAATAAGACATTGGTAAAGAATGAATCTTTTTCAGCGGAATGTGTCACTGACTTGCACATCCAAACTTTGGAAATGTCTGGTTCTGTATACACTCGAGCACGGAAATAATCCATAGGTCTTGTGCTGTCAAAGCTTGCATGGAAACCAGCCACTGAGCCACCCTATCACTGATCAGGACTCAAACCAGTCACTGAGCCACCCTATCACTGATCAGGACTCAAACCGCCTTTCAAAGCACCACAAACCGCAGGCTGTGATGCAGTAACCTGAAGAAGTCACCAATGATGTGTTGACCTAATGCCTCTACTCTTTCTTGTTGCCCAGATGAGAACACACAAGCCTTAGCTAGCTCTGAGTGTGAAACAGTGGTCATTCAGAGAGAGCATTTTCAATCAGAGAGCTCCCACAGTGTGGAGATGGTGTCAGAGTTCTCCTCCATGTCGAGCACAATCTTATCCTCTTGGGAGAGCATTGATGTTCAGAGCTTCACATCTGAGAGTCTCCCAGCCTGCCCCAAACTGCTCCTAGAGATGAATGATGTCCAGGTGAAAAGTGGCGAGATGGCTACGTTTAGCTGCTCCTTCGATGGGCAGCCCTTCACTTGCATTGTGTGGGACCATAACGGCCATGGCCTGGGGGAGACGGAGCGGATGAGGAGCTCTGAGAGAGGAGGGCTACTGTCCCTGATCATCCAGAGTGTTAGCCTGGGAGACCAGGGAGTGTATCGCTGTACGGCCAGCAACACACATGGCCACAACAGTAGCTCTGCCCGGCTCATTGTGGAAGGTGGTTACTCTCTTTTATCCGTCTGTCCTTTCACCTCATCATTCCATCCGCTCTGCTCACGATACCGCTTCATCATTTAATGTCCTTTAATGTTGGCGCATAACCTCTTAGAATATAGTGAAATAACACTGCTAGTTTGTAACTGTTATATAATACATATAAACAAATATAATTTAGTTTGTCAATTTGTAGTTGATTCACGCTTCCTGTTCCCAGCTTCAAGCTAACATCATCACTCCATCCTACTAAACCCTTTAGTGTTTAAATCTTAAAATATTAATATATTTTGCCCTTTGATCCCTAATCACTCTCCCTAACTTTATTCTCAACCAGCCAAAGAAGCGATTATCAAAGCAGAAACTTCCACCCCAACCGATTATGTACGTAAAGTGTCCCAGACAGACAGGGAGCTTCCTGGGCTCCCTGGTCAGGACAAGCCGCTAGAGGAACTGGTTCCTGAAGAGCTCCCTGACCGGGACAAGCCACTAGAGGAACTGGACCCTCAATCTTCCCAGGGGCCTCACAACCTCCTTAGCCTTCTTTACTTCCCTGATGTGGTGCCAGGAGAAGCCATCTCCAGCCAGCCTGAGCTGCTCCTCAAACTGGGCCCAGACGTGTTCCTCAAAAACCGAGAGCTTGCTCTCTGCTATGTCTTCAAGGGGGCACCCACCTACTTTCTTATTTGGCTTCACAACCGCTTAAATCTCAAGGACTCTCTGTTATGCCTAGACATCCATAATGCCAGCTCAGCCCTGGACGCTGAGGGCTACAGAGTAATGAAAGGTTGGCATCTGCATGCTTTCTGCTCAGCACTCTGGTCATTACTTCCACCTCCACCGAACCAGAGCCTCCAGAGACAAACCAAAACACACCATAAGACAGCACAACACAGCACAAGACAGGTTCACGCAAGAGCCCAACACAACACACAATACAGTCTCACTCAACAACACCAATTAACACCAGACCATACCATGCAACAATTCATTGAGAAGACAGGGCTCTATCAGTTGGAATATTATTGGATACTCACTTTTTATTTCTGACTCCCTGTCAGACAAAAAAAAGAGAGAGAAAGAAAGAGACAGACTGACTGACTCACTTCTACCAGACGGTCCAAAAGCATGTGTCAAACTAGAGGATAAGGATGCATGATCACTGATCCTAACAGTCATGCATCTTCTGTAAAGATTGGGGACACCGAGATTAATTTATGCTTGTATCATTTCAGTTCCTGCAGTGGAGGAGGAAACTGTAACGGAGGTCATTGAGGAAGGCAAAGGTAAATATCATCATTTATTATATGTAACGTAATTTAATGGATCTGCTAATATGTCTTTCAATAGTTCGTTTTTGTTCTACTGTTCAGATTGTGTTTCAAATCATTTTACTCGTCAGAGGTTGGCTAAGGCTCAATACAAGTACTTAAGTTTATTAGGCTCAACACATGCAATTTGAAGATGACTGTTGTGTTAGATAGTGAATGTAACTGAAGGTGGGTGATGTAATCTCATTATTCTACTCAGCTTTCTCCAGGGTGGATGAAGAGTCTTACTACACTGGTCTTAAATTACACCACAAAACCACAGCACCCCAACTCAAGCCAGAGCCCACATGTTACTCTAGTTCTTTAGAAAATAAAAAAGAAAAGCCAGTTTTCCTTAGCCAGCTGTCTCCAGCTGCTGTGACTGAAGGGGAAACAGCTAGGTTCACCGTCACAGTGTCTGGCTTTCCCAAGCCCTATGTTCAGTGGTTCCACAATGGAAAGGCCATCACAGCTTCCTCTACTTATACATTCACTCATGAGCAAGATGAATACAGTCTGCTCATTAACAAAGTTGAGAGGATGTTTGAAGGAGAGTACTCATGTACTGTATGCAACCGGTTTGGTCAGTTGACTTGCAGTTCATACTTGCATGTTCATCTGAAGGATCCACAGAGATATGAAAAGGTGGTTGAAAGGACATATGACCCAACCGGCATGCCCCCTGCGTTCACTCAAATGATAGAACCTCTTCATTCCCCTCAGGGGGGTCAGGCGTTGTTTAGATACAAAGTGACAGGAACCCCCCTGCCTGAAGTACAGTGGCTTAGAGGAAGCTACTGCATCCAGCCAAGTGGATTCTGTATCATAGTCAACAACTCAGATGGCTCAGGTTTCATCCAAATCAAGAGAATCAAACAGGAGGACAGCGGCATCTACACTTGTAAGGCCTCCAACCAGTTCGGAGAGGCTTCTTGTAGTGCTGAATTGGTGGTTTTCACTGAGGCTGTTCAACAGGAACAGCACAGATTCATTCAAGAAAGAGGCTACAAAGCAACCATGACTGAGCAAGCCACAGAAGCGCGCTTGTACCAGGTCAGCTTTCCAGGACAGGAACGATCTAGGTCAGATCAGATGGTTTACACTATTGGCACTGAGGATAGGCAGGTCATTCCCAGTGAGCAGGTGGGCACCATTAGAGAGCTCAATATTTCTGCTGCCTCTCTCCAGAGAGAGCAGGTCACCCACCAGGCTGCAATTCTGCAGTCCCATGAGGTGGAGGAGAGGGTGTCCGTGGCTCCTGCACATCTATCCCCCATTTCAGCAGTTCCTCTCAAACAGCTCCACATGGCAGCATTCACCTCTTCTGTGCTGGAGAGTCAGAAGATTATTGAACAGCATTTTGACCGCATTCTGAGCCCTGAGCTAGTAGAGGTGGAGTATGCTAAAGAACAGCCGTCTAGGCTCATGTCAGCCATAGCTCAAGAAGTTTTTCCGTTTACCACAGTCAAACCAGAGGTCCTTCCAGACAGCACACCAGAGCAGCTCCACACATCTTCTGAACCCCAACAGTTTGTGTGTGGTTACCAGGTGCAGTCTGCTCTACCTATCCTCAAAGAAACATCTGCCCTCATACTGAGGCAGGAGGAACAGAGGAGCTTTAGAGTGAAGGAGGGCATGAAGATCTTGTACACATCTCAGTGTGCTGGGCAGCTACCCATAATTGAGAGACATACAGAGCCTCTGGTGGCTTTAGAATTAGCCACTGAACCTCTGATAGACAAGGAAAGGCCCAAGCCTGTTGTAGCACCTGTCAGTGAAACAACTCTGATTTTATCAAAAGAAAATACGTTTGCAATATGCAGACCAGAGGAAGGGAGTGCAATTCTATGCAAAGACAAAGTCTGTGGGTCAGCTCAGTGCATCGAGGAAATCTACCAGATCCAAGCAGAGCACCCAGGGGTCATACAAGGGATGGAAGCCTCTATGTCTCTGCAGTCCCAGAGAGAAAAGGAACAACTTGTGCATCTACAAGTTGTCTGTGATCAGGACATTTTACAATCTGAGGAAATATTTATGAGTGAGAAGCCTTTATTAGAGCAGGCAGATGCAGGTAAGAATACTGTTTTGCTATACTCACTCACCCAGAATGAGCAGAGGACATTGGTTTGCGAAGCGACTTCTGGATTATCTGCAATGCTCAAATCAAAAAGTGTTCAGCCTAAGAAAGAGGTGCCACCAACACTTTATCTTCAGTCAGTCCACGACATGACTGCTTTACCTAAGGAGGATGTTCTTAGTATTACCAAACCAGAGCAGCACATGGCCGCATGGAAAGAGGAGAAGGCCAGGAGTCATGCAGCCACCTCAGAGGAGAGAAGGGAGATCACAGCAGATTATCACAAAGACCTTGATGTGTCTGTGACAGGAGTTAAATCACAGCTTAGAACTGAGCCAAGACCTCAGAACATCCTCCAGGTATCCTGCCACCCCATGCAGCTCCCAAAGGAGACCAATTTCACCAGTGACATGAACCAACAGCGTGCCTTAGTTCAGAGAGAGGAGTGCTGGAATGTGATGCATGTCACCAGTGTAGAAGGTAACCAGGCTTTGGAGGAGGGCCATACTGAGAGTCTGACTGCTGTGGATAAATTCACCTGTCAGACAGCTGTAGAACCTAAGATTCCCACAGAGCCAGTCCAGGTCGAGGAGAAGGAGATCTCTACTGAGACCAGCTTGTCTCTAGAGGCAGCAGAACAGGACTTTGCAGTTCAGATCCTGGAGGGCCAATCAGTCAGACAGTCAATAGTGATGGATGAGAAGCGTGTCATGAAAGGGGAGCTTTCTCATGAGATTATCAAGTCAGAGTCCACTAAAATCTGTGTTACCACACAGACTAATCTTTCTCTAATGGCACCGCAATCTGAGGAGAGCACTGCCCTGCCCAAAGAGTTGACCTTTATGATTCAGATTCCCAAACCATCCAGTGTGAATATTAGACGTCAGCTGAAAGATGCTCTACAGTCTGCTGTGGCCCGGGAACAACCACAGCTACTGGCCGATGTAATGGGGAAGTTAGAGGCTGCACAGGTCCAGGAAGTTAAAGTTCAGAAGGAGCCAAAACGGGCAATGTTTACATACCTTGTTACATCATCTGGTGCTCCCATAGAAATCTCTCTGGCTTTTGACGGTGAGTACCCTCAGATAGCTTACCTGAGGTCTGAACTGCAGGCAGCCTTCCATTCTATAGTTTACCAGGAGTCCCAGGTCCTGACTTCAGAACAGCCTGGTACTATGCTGCTAGACAGGCCTCAAAAGGCACAGGCGGCCTCTGCCCACTCTAAAGAGCTGCTGGCATCTGTGGTGGACTCGGTGAATGTATCAGAACGAACAATGGGTTGGCATTCCCCTGTATCTCATTCTGCTTCTGTGAAGACTGAGGACAGGGTTTCCTATGAAAGTGCCTCTGTTCAGAATGTCTCCAAGATCCTGGAGTTGAATGGAAATTACCAGCAGGATGTGAAAGCATCTGATCTGACCATCACTGTGGCCCAAGTTCACAAAGAAACCAGAGAGGAGTATCTCTCTGAGGCCTTCATGATCAGTGAGTCGTCGGACAGTATCGTAGACTATCCCATGGTTGTGAATCCTCCAGACGATCTGTGCATTGAGGAGAATAGTCAGGCCATGTTTAGCGCCACCATAAAGTATGTCACCAAGGTAAACTGGCTTTTAAATGGAAAATGTGTCAAATCTGGCAAAGACTTCAAGAGTTCTACAGACGATGACACATACACACTGGTTATCAACAATGTTGTCAAGGAGAAACATCAAGGACAATATATCTGTGAGGCTGAGAACGAAGCTGGCAAGACAACAACATCTTCAAGACTCACTGTAGTCTCAAGAGGTTTGAAGATGAGGATTACTTTGATATCACCATCCCATAATACCACTGCTGTCATGTGCAAAACTTGGAACTCTCTTCTTTCCTTAGGAATGCATATATTAAAATCAGGCTTAATCAACTTTAAATCAAATCAACCTTAAATAAAGTGACATTAAAGAAAATACATTTGAAATAGGTATAAGGTATATATATATATATATATATACAGTATATATTTATTTATTTATAGTTCAAAACTATTCGGGAGATACAAGGTTTCATCAGACAGCAGTCACACTCTTACCTCCAAGATCATCTTTTCATCAACACCAGAATCTCCACAAGTACCACTCCCATCCATGTGCCTTCATCAGGGAATCTACCATATCTTCCACTCTTCCATCACCCATCCTGAGACTGTGTCTGTGTCATTCTCTGCTCTTGTCCCAGCTCACCCATACTTTCTAACAGCATTTCCTCCTTCAATCCCTTTAGGTTAACCTTCCATCCTTGGGTTTCCCTGATTACCAGTTAACCACCTCCACTTGAAACCTTCCAAACCTTCCATGTCTCATATCTAGGTTCACTATTTCACCTGTTAACCATCTCAAGTGTAACCATTCCATAGGATCCGTGTACTAAATGTTTTTCCTTTCCTCCTAGTGAAACCGGTGTTCAGGCACAGAACAGTGCCCCTGGAGGTCAATGTTGGAAACAGCGCCAAGTTTGAATGTGAGACAGAGGATGCCCCGAATGTCAACTTCAAATGGTTCAAGGATGGAAAGCCTATTAAAGATGGGGATAAATGCAGGATCATCAGCCGCTTCAGCGTCTCCTCTCTGGAGCTTCTGAGCCCCACCAAGGCTGACAGTGGTGAATACAGCTGCAAGGCATCCAACCAGCACGGCGCCGACAGCTGCTCCGCCAACCTCACCGTCACTGGTAAGCGAACCACAGTGTGGTCATCTCTATTTGAAGTGTTTTTTTCCTTCCATCCTGCTGCTGGAACCTCTCCTTTCTATTGGTGTTTGCAAAATGAAGAATTGTTTTTGGATTCCTACTGAGAGAATGAGAAGTTGATCTCATTCTATTATTGGCCTAGTAACCATTATTTTGGGTCTGTTTTTTTGTTGTTGTTTTGTTCTGTTTTATTATATTTAGTTATTATCTTCTCTTCAAGGTTTAGAGATAGTTTTTTTCCTTTGAAAAGAAACAAAACAAGGTCAAATAACTTTGCTACCAATGTCTTTTTTATATTTATTTTGAATCTTCATAGAAACCTTCCTTCCAGCTTTTATAAGTAAGCCTGAATCTCAGGTTGTGTGTGTGGGGAAAAAGGCTACCATGCAGTGTGTAGTAACCGGATCGGCTCCACTCCATATTGTTTGGCACAAAGACAATAAAGTCTTACCTGATGTGCCACACTACCACACCTCTTCAGAAAAGAATAAACACACTCTTGAGATCCCCAAGCTGGAGCCAGCAGACCATGGGGTTTACCTTTGTAAAGCGTCCAACAGTGCCGGGACAGCCATGTGCAGCACAGAGCTCAGAGTCATGGCCACGCCCAGCTTTGTGACACCCATTGGCTCTGTGGCTGCTATTGTTGGGGCTCCTCTTCACCTGGAGGCCCAGGTGGACGAGGACACTGGAGTGGCCATTATATGGACCAGAGATGGGCGAAAAGTCCACCAATCTCCAGATTGCAAACTCTCTTTTGAGAATAAGATGGTCACTCTTGATATCCTAAAGACCACACTGAGAGATTGTGGCCAATATGTATGCCATGCCACAAATGACGCTGGAAGTGCCATGTGCTCTGCTTCAGTCAAGGTGCAAGGTAAGACCCTTTAGCTCATTTTCATGGATACTGCAGCATTTGAAGCTCTTGCAAATCTACAGTACTGGAAATGATCAACACATAGAGAACAAGTAAAGTGCCATTCAACTGCACCTCTTCATTGTGTTATATGCTGCCATCTTGATATATTGGATCTCTTTAACCATGGAACCATCCTATGCAGAGCCTCCAGGCTTCATGAAGAGGCTGGAGAGCACTGTAGTTTGGAAGCAGGGCAGGTCTGCTCGGCTGCAATGCACTGTCAGAGGTTCCCCAGACCTTCAAACCTCTTGGTTCCTCAACGACAGAGAGCTAGCTGCAGGGGACAGGTACAGCATCAGCCTGAAGGACAGTGTTGCTACTCTGGAGCTGAGGAGTGTCATGCTGTCTGACAGTGGGAACTACACCTGTGAGGTCCTAAACGAAGCAGGGTGTGAGAGCTGCAGCAGTAAAGTTATTGTGAAAGGTCTGTAAGATTCTTAGGCATAGATAATCACAGTGTGAAGCACCAGTATAAATAAATATAAAGAAATGTATTAAGCAAATTGTGTGTTCCCTCAGAACCCCCCCGTTTTAGCAAGGACCTGCTTTGTGTTGAAGCAGTGAGAGGATCTGTTGCCACGTTCAATTGTGAGATTGAGGGCTCAGCACCGTTTCAGGTGACCTGGCTGAAGAATGGAAAATGTATTTCTGCAAGCGAGAAATACAGAATAGTGTCACAGGGCTCCATGTCCTCTCTTGAGATCCAGTCTTTTGAAAGTTCTGACATTGGAGAATATCAATGTGATGTAACAAATGAAGTTGGTTTGGCATCCTCAAAGTCAATGGCTAAGCAGAGAGGTTAGTGTTAATAATGTATTGATGTAGAGTTTTAAAAATGTCATACATTCTCCATTTTATTTCAACAACATCAGCATTCTAGTGATTTATTGATCTAGTGGTCTATTATTCTTGCAAATATAATTTCAGAACCACCAGCATTCTCAAAGAGAATTGAGAGCATTGTGGCCGTGTTGGGAAACACAGTCAAACTTCAGGGCAGCATAAAAGGCTCAGCTCCCATCACTGTTAAATGGATGAAAGACTCTGAGATCCTAAAAGATGACGATCCCAATATCAGCATGCGGTTTGAGAACAATGTTGCCAACCTTACATTCTCATCTGTTGAGGTGGAAAATGCTGGAAAGTATGCCTGCCAAGCTGAAAATGCAGCAGGACATCAGACATGTGAAGCTATTGTAACGGTCCAAGGTTAGTTTGAACAAGCCACATTGTTTATGAACGGAGTGGCTATTAAATGAAGTGTTTTATTAATAAAATGATAATATCTTACCTCAGAGCCTGCCAGAATCTTAGAACCTGCAGAGTCCATTAGTGTGACTGCAGGAGATTCAGCCACCTTGGAATGTACAATCACTGGAAGCCCAGACCTCAAGGTGAAATGGTTTAAAGATGGAAAGGAGATGACTAGTGGTCGTAAATACAAAATCACTCTGAAGGACAAAACTGCCATGTTAAAAATCCTGGCAGCAGGAAAAGACGACACTTCTGAATACAGGATGGAGGTGTCCAACAAAGTGGGCAAGGACCAGTGCACATGCTCTGTTACAGTCCTAGGTTAGTTTAAGCTCAACATAAATATTCTATCATAGTTGAGAGTTTTGAAAAGTACTCCCAGTGACAATTACATTTCCTTACACAGATCGACCTGTTCCACCTTCCTTCACTAAAGGTCTAAAGAAAATAAATGCAAATATTGGTAGTGATATTACCATGGAATGCAAATTCTGTGGGACCCAGCCAATTGCTGTTTGTTGGTATAGAGATCATGAACAAATCCACAGTGATGCAAAATATAAGGTTGACATGAAGGAGAACATCGCTGCTCTCCTTATAAGGCACCTGGGGCAAAGTGATGAAGGCAATTATACATGTCGAGTGACCAACGTGGCCGGTCAGATGGATGACATTGGAACTCTCTGTGTCAAAGGTCAGAAAAGTTACATTCAAATACCATTGGTCAGTGTAGGAACTTTTTGTAAGTCGCTTTGGATAAAAGTGTCTGCCAAATGCCCTAAATGTAAATGTAAATGTAGGAACAGAGATCCGTTTAAACTATTAAATGTTGACAATAACTATGCCCTTGAACTTGTTAACATTGTTTTTCTAGAACCCCCAGCTTTCACAGTGAAACTAGAAAACCTGGAGGTAATAGAAGGCACCACTGTTTCTTTAAAATCAGCCTTCACTGGAACGGCTCCTCTGGCTGTCAAGTGGTTCCGAGAAGAAAAGGAAATTTCCACTGGAGGCTCATATTTTATTAAGAAAGATGCCTCATCCAGTTCCTTGGATCTCCACTCAGTGAAACCCAGCGACTCTGCCAAGTTCACATGCCAAGTATCCAATGATGCTGGGAAGGTGGACTGTACTGCTATCCTCGTTGTAAAAGGTGCCGTTTTCATTTTTTTCTAAAACGATAAACCCTGCTGTTCTGTCTTGTTCATGTCTTATTTCTTTGTCCTAATTAATACTGTTATTTACAGAACCACCAACCTTTTCATTTAAGCTTGTTCCCTCACAACTCGTGAAAAAGGGACAACCTCTGAAATTGTCTTGCACAGTAGAGGACAACCCTGGGCTTAGTGTGAAGTGGTTTAAGAATCGTTGTGAGATCATTTCGAACTACAGACAGCTGGTGTGTTTCTCTAACACAGTTGCCTCTCTGGAGGTGGTAGACAGTAGCGTGGAGGATAGTGGAGATTATGTCTGTGTGGCGTCCAATGAGGCGGGTAGCGACCGCTGCTGCTGTACCGTAACAGTCAAAGGTTGGTTCCATCTTTTCATGTTTCAATGTCAAGTCTTACGTGCCTGTGTCTGCATGTGACAATACCATGTCTCCACTGTAGAGCCTCCTGCTTTTGTGAGGCCTCTAGAGTCTGCCAACCTGGTGAAGGGATGCAACATTGTCTTGGAAGGAAGAGTCTCAGGCTCTTCACCCTTGGAAATAAACTGCTCCCATAACGGCGAGCCCATCCAAAATGACCGAAGGCATAAAATAAGTGTTGAAAATGACACCATTACACTTATAGTCTCCAAGTGTGAGGCCAGGGATGCTGGGAATTACCAGTGCACTGTAACAAATGAAGTTGGAGAAACATCTAGTTCTTGTCACGTATCACTGAAAGGTTAGTTGTAAAGGTGTTATTAAAATGTATTCTTACACATAGGCCATGTTGTGTAAGTGCTGTTGCTAGACATACAGGCTGTTGTAGAAGTGGCCTGCTATATGTACAGTATATATATATATACTGATGAATATATACTATATATAGTATACATCTATAAACATGGATAGACTCCAGACGTCTGTGTGATCTTCTCCCACTAGAGCCACCATCGTTTGTTCAGAGACTAGAGGACCTGACGTCCCAGGTGGGCTCGGAGGTCTCTCTCAAGTGCATGCTAACCGGATCTCTTCCCATGGCGGTATCCTGGGTCAAAGACGACCGTGAGCTCAAAGAAGATGAGCACATCAAGATGTCTTATGAAGCCAAAACTGCTGTGTTGAATTTGAAAAACACTCAAAGGACGCACAGTGGGAAATACGTCTGTCATGTACACAATGAAGCCGGGAGTCAGAAATGTGTTGCTGTGCTCACAGTGACAGGTTTGTAGGATCTTCTTCACATGCATTTGCTACGTTTGTCATTGCCTCACCATTTACACTGAAAAGTTGGTCATTGTTTTTGTTTTTTTAATTTCTATCCCAGAGCCTGCCAGTATCTTAGAACAGGCAAAGTCCATCAGTGTAACCCAGGGCGACCCAGCCATTCTTGAATGTAGGTTCTCAGGCACCAAACCTATCAAGGCCACATGGCTGAAGGGTGGAAAGGAGCTGGCCATGGGACAGAGATATAAGATTCTGAGCACAGACACCAGCTCCATACTAAAGATCCTGAAAACAGAGACAAATGATAGTGGTGAATATACCTTTAAGGTGTCAAATGATGTTGGACACAGTTCTTGTGACGCTTCAGTAACTCTTCTAGGTCTGTTCATTATTAGTGTAGTAGGAATTGTTTATCATTTTACTAAACACAAGGTACTAAGAATTGCGTATCATCCTAGCTAAGCTAAATACCGTCATTGCTTTCTGTTGATGCCAGATCAAATACTTCCACCATCTTTCACAAGAAAATTGAAGCAGATGGAGAGTATCAAAGGCTCATTTGCCCACCTAGAGTGTCTTCTGTCAGGCTCCTTGCCTATCGCTCTACAGTGGTACAAAGATGAGAAGGAGATCAGGACCGATGAAAAACACAAATGTACATTCTTTGAAAATGTGGCTTTCTTGGAAATTGCTAATCTTGACAGTACTGACAGTGGCAGCTATACCTGCATAGCTAGAAACAAAGCTGGATCCGACCAGTGCTTTGGCATCCTTTTAGTCAAAGGTTAGAACACATTTCATGGTACCAGTATTTTCTTTAACTGATACATAACCAGATCATTTAAATTGTATGAGTGAAATGTCACATTTCATTCACCAACAGAACCACCATGTGTTCTGGAAAAGCCAGAATCCATGTCTGTTTTACCGGGTTCAAAGGTCAAGTTTAATGTGATGATCTCCGGCACCCCACCTTTGACCATTGCATGGTTCAAAGACAAGAAGGAGATTTTATCCAGCTCTGACTGCTATGTCGTCAAAGACAACACCTCAACCTTGCTGGAGCTCTTCTTTGCTAAGACCTCAGACTCTGGAGACTATATCTGTGAGATCCAGAATGATGTTGGCTCCACTTCATGCCAGGCAGCACTCTTTGTCAAAGGTTATTAATCATATTTCACTTTTGTCAGCCTGTTTTATTATGTCAGAAAAACAACTTTATTAACCACGGTGTATGTTTCAGAACCCCCGGTGTTCCTTGATAAGCCTGAAAGCAGAGTGGTAGTGAGGGCAGGAGAGAGTCAACGGTTAGAGTGCATGCTTGCTGGAACTCCAGTGGTTTCAGTTCGCTGGTTCACAGATCAAGCAGAGATTCACCAGAGTGTGAAGCACAAGACATCATTTGTCAACTCAGTGGCTATGTTAGAGATTTCTTCTGCTCATGAAAAAGACAGTGGAAGGTACTACTGTGAAGCTAGCAATGAGGCTGGCATGCAGAGCTGTGCCGTTGAGCTCGAAGTAAAAGGTTGGTGTGCTACTAATTAGATAATTTGTGTCAATGATTTGGGCTATTGAGTGGTTCAGGTAAACATACTTCCTCTTTTCAGAACCTCCTTCATTTGTGGAGGGGATCAAACCTCTGCAGGTGGTCAAACATTCAGCAGCAGAGTTTACCTGCAGGATTGAAGGATCTGCTCCGTTTAAGGCTGTGTGGCACAAAAATAATGAACCAATTACACCCAGCATGAAACACTTCATGGGTGATAACAACAATGTCCTGACTTTAAAAATCCAGGACTGTGAGTCCGCAGATGAAGGGTCTTATCAGTGTGTAGTAGCCAATGACGTGGGAAGTTGCTCTTGCTCCACAGAGTTGACGCTAAAAGGTTGGTTTAAGATGAAGGTTTTATTACAAACTGCCATCATACAAGGTCTCTCTCTAATAACACAACTTTTCTACATTAGACGCGCCAAGATTTGTTAAGAAGATCGAGAATGTATCTGCTCTTGTGAAAGATGCTGCAGTCTTTCAGTGTGCTGTAAAGGGCTCCCCAACCATTTCTGTACAATGGCAAAAAGATGAGAGTTGGATCTTGGAAGATCCTAAGATAGAGAGGACATTTGAGAACAATGTGGCCATGCTCAGGATACTTGCCTGTGAGGCCAGTCACAGTGGAAAATACACCTGCCAGGTAACCAATGAGGCTGGACAGGACAGGTGCTTTGCCATCCTAAGAGTACAAGGTATAACTTTGCTTCATGCACATGCTTTCTCACCTTAACATTTTAGACATGGCAGAATCAATGCTAACTATAATTCATACATTTCTGTTGGTTTTTATAGAACCACCTCAAATCCTAGAAATGCTAGAGGTGGTCAAAGTGACTCTGGGGGATCCAGTCAGTCTGGAATGCAGGTTAGCAGGATCTCCTAAGATAGGAGCCAGATGGAGCAAAGATGGCAAAGATCTGCTGTCCAGCAGACGTTATCAACCCCACTATGAGGACAACTTCAGTAAACTTAAGATTCACTCTTGTCAGTTGGGAGACGCAGGGGAATACATGCTTGAGGCTACAAACTCTGTTGGTTTTTGCAGGTGCAAGGTCAAGTTGCTTGTTGTAGGTCAGTAGTGTATTTTCTACATCAAACAATAAAAACATCTTAAGGTTCGAGAACCATTTTCCTTCCCTTTCTAACAATCTGTTAATATGATTCGTCAACACAGGAGGAGTAATTCCTCCATCGTTCATTAAGAAATTAACCAACATTCAGGAGATTTGGGCATCACTTGTTACCTTTGAGTGTAAAGTTTCTGGCTCTCTGCCAATATCTGTCGAATGGAGAAAAGGAGGCAAAACAATCACTGTTAGCAACAAATACAAGCTGTCCCATGCAGACAATACCGTCTCATTGAGGCTGAGACTCAGTGAGAGCAATGACACAGGGGAATATTCCTGTAGAATAATGAACCAAGCAGGCAGCTGTGTATGCAGTGGAGTACTTACAGCTAAAGGTTAGAACTTATTCGTTTTCCATGTTTATTCTTCTGTTTAAATGTCAATCAGCTGTATCATGTCTTTTCTGTGTGGGTTTTAGTGCCACCCAACTTCATAGATAGACTGGAACCTCAGAATGTGCTTCAAAACTCTGCTGTCCATCTGAGGAGTTCTTTTGAAGGAACTCCTCCTTTCACTGTTAAATGGTTCAAAGATGACAACGAACTCTTTACCAGTCCGTCATGTGTCATCACAATAAATGAAGCCTCCTCTACAATACTCCTTCCCTCTGTTGGAGCATCGCAAATTGGGATTTATTCTTGTCAAGTTACCAACCAAGCAGGCACTGAGAAATGTGCAGCAGAGTTGTTGGTGAAAGGTTGGACTACTCTTTTTTTTTTGTCCACCACCTCCTCTCAATTAACAATTTTTCTTGAATTAACTCCATCTTTTTTCTTCATTCCACGGATCATCTCCACCTGACTTACCATGCTTCCTTTACAGCCTTAACCTGTATCCTGCAATATTTTCTTTTAGCATCTTATCATCTGGTCACATCCTCCATTCACCCATTTTACAAAGCCTGGATTTCTTCCACAGTAACCTCATCTTTTTTGACCTTGCAGAACCTCCTCAGTTTTTGATGAAACTACCTCCCACTGTCTTCGTGAAGCAGCGCGAAGGCCTCCGCTTTGAGTGCAAGACGACCAGCGCACCCTCCTTAAAAATGTGCTGGTACAAAAATGACCAACTGCTAACCGAGGGAGACAAGTATAAGATAGCATTTGCTGATTCTATGGCATACCTTCAGCTGCGTGCTGCAGGCGTTGAGGATAACGGAGTCTACACCTGTGAAGCGTACAATGATGCTGGCAATGCAAGCTGCAGCACTGTACTCACAGTTCAAGGTCAGACCCTGAATGGAACTCTCATCTTGTAACCTTGTTTCCTCCGTGTGGGATTCTGCACAGAATTTAAGAAGCATGACTCTGGAAGAGTGACAATCCATGCAGTCCATATTTTAATCATGCATCTTAGTCCTCCCTGTGTTCACATTTATTATTTGGAATTCCTCGAGCATGGAACCCAGTACCATGTATATGATGTCTCATTGTGTTGGAAGGCATGAATCTGTAAATCACAAATACATATTCCAACCACTGATGGAATGACCTACACCCTGAGGCATGATATGAGCAACAATTCCTCTGTCAGTTAATTACCTCCATCACTAGTGATGGCGAATGATTCTGTCCGATGTTATCCATGCATGGATTGAACACAAGCATGACAATCTTTTTTCCTGCGTGCAAAGAAAGCTGCTTGACAGAGAACATTACTTTTGTTAACAACATGATTCTATTTTCTAGAGTCTCCGTCTTTCATTAAAAAGCCAGACATACTGGAAGGCATCAAAGGAAAAGATGGTAGCTTGCACTGTGAGCTGTACGGAAGTCCTCCTTTCCAGGTGAACTGGTACAAAGAGAAGAGGCCCTTGAGGGAGAACCATAAATACCGCATGGTCAGTGAAGGAGCTTCGGCTACTCTTCACATCATGAGGCTCGACATGACAGACGTTGGTCTATATGAATGCAGAGTATCAAACAATGTAGGAAGTGAAACCTGCCGTACCACAGTTAGCTTGAGAGGTTTGTACTATTTCCAGTAATTACAAGCAGGGATTCTTAAAATAACACCAGAACCTTAATTTTAAATTATCTTCTCATGCCAACATATTGCCTCTATCCATCATCCAGAACCACCATCTTTCATCCAGAAACTGGCAGACCAGTCAGTAAGAGCTGGTCAGGAACTAACGCTGACAGCTAAAGTTAAAGGCACTGAACCCATTACTGTGTCCTGGGTTCAGGACAAGGATCACATCCTCAGGGATGGTGACAACCGGAAAATCAGCTATTTTAATGGTGTGGTCACCCTCACAGTGCCAACAGTAGACCCCACCACATCTGGCAAATACACCTGCCAGCTGAGCAATGACTCTGGCCAAGTGGAGTGCGTCTCCCTGGTCACCGTTTTAGGTCTGTATTCCATTGGACTTCATTGCAGTTTAGGTGAAGTATATTTATTCATAGGATTAAATTATTTTTACCTGTTTTTTCATAATTTGTAGAACCTGCTGCTATTGTGGATTTCCCTGAGACTTTGAATGTGAAGTCAGGAGACAGTGCAGCTCTTGAGGTGTTGGTATCTGGCTCAGCAGAGCTCAAGCCCAAGTGGTTCAAGGACAACCGAGAGCTGTCTACCAGCACAAAGTTTAAGATGTCTTTTTCAAAGAAAGTGGTGGTTCTGAAGATTCAATCTGCTGACAAGGCCGATGCAGGAGTGTACAAGCTAGAGATCCAAAATAACATTGGAAAAGCATCGTGCAATATCAAACTATCTGTCTCAGGTTGGTACTCTTGATAATATTTGTCTAATCATCTAAGTATCAATTATTATGATTCCATGTTGATGACATGCCAAGAGTTCTTTCAAACCAACGTGTTTTTCATAACAGATAAGATGATTCCACCAACATTCATAAGGAAGCTAAGAGACACTCATCTAGTCTCTGGTCGACCAGGAGAGATGGAGTGTAAGGTGGCTGGTTCAGCTCCTTTCACCACCTCCTGGTTCCACAATGGCCAGGAGATCGGGAGTGGTCCAAGCTATGATATTAGCCTCAGTGATAACACATGTAAAATCAAAGTCCCAACTGTCAAGTTGTCTGACTCTGGGAAATACACCTGCAAAGCTGCTAATGCTGCAGGAACCAGCGAAACTAGCGCTTCAGTAATTGTCACAGGTTAGTAGTTTAGGTATAGAAGAAAACATCACGGCTCAAACATGTTTTAACCACCATGGGATCTACTCTATCCCAGAACAGTAAAATGTATTTTACAAAACTTATTTTCTTCAAATTAGAACTTCCCTCTTTTCTGGAAACACCTGGCATGAAGGAAAGTCTTCCTGGAAAGAATGTCATGTTCTCCGCCACGGTGAAAGGCAGTGGGCCTCTAAAGGTGAGATGGTTCAGGGGAGCTAAAGAAATGCTCCATGGAAGGGGCTGTGATATTTCCCTGAAGCAGGGTCTAGCCACTCTGGTGCTGAACCATGTTGAGAAGAGCCATGCAGGGGAATATACCTGTCAGGCCATCAACGATGCCGGGAAGGAAAGTTGCTCATTCAACCTGTTTGTCAAAGGTTTGTTAGCATCACAATGAACCAGAGAATTTTTTTTTTGTCAGCACCTGCCTTGAAACTAATGGCAACATTACTTTACCAGAACCGGTCCGCTTTGTGAAGAAGCTAAGGAACATATCCTCTGAGAAAGGCAAGCCTCTGAGGCTTGAAGTCACATTTCTTGGCACCCCCCGGGTGGATGTGACCTGGAGGAAAGATGGTAACTTCATTTGGGCTTCGTACCAGTACAATGTCATAACAACAGACACCTCTTGTGTCCTGGAAGTCCTCAACAGCGACAAGATGGAGGCAGCTGGAACATACTCTTGTGAAGTTGACAACGGAGTTGGAAGTGAAAAATGTGAAGCACAAATCTCTATTTTAGGTAAATCATAAACAATCCAGTTTTGGTCTTCTAGTAGTTTTAACCTCAATCCAACATCATTAATCTGTACATTCAATCAACCCTGCTAAAACTAACCACCTCATCTGTTACTGTAGAACGACCATACTTTGTTGAAGCATTGGAGCCTTTGGAAGTAACTGTGGGTGATGCCCTCACCCTGAGATGCCGTATAACAGGAACACCTGACATCTCAGTAGCTTGGTTTAAAGCTGATGGAAAACTACGCAAATCCAATACTTGCTCAATGGACTTTTCAAATGGTGTTGCCACTCTAACATTGAGTAAGACAACCAAGTTTGATCATGGTGAATTTATCTGTAAGGCTGAGAACCGTGTGGCATCTGAATCCTGCAGCTGCAAAGTAACTGTTAAAGGTGATGCTCAGATCTTCTACCTATTAATTTACTGCTTACTGCATGAAGCATACATTCTATTCAGTAGGAGGGTGAGACAGGAGACAGTAGGTGAGACAATAGGTGAAATCGTAGACCAATCTAACTGTCCTGTTAGACTGGTGCCACTCTGACCATTCCATACAGTAGTAGTTTCAGGGTTTAAAACTGACTAATGCCACATTGCTCATTAATACCAAACTAACCTTGCTTCTCTCATCACTGCTTCTCTCAGAGCCCGTACGCTTCATCAAGAAGCTGGAGGACACTAGTTTTCTAGTCGGTCAACCTCTGAAACTAGTGTGCACTTACACTGGAAGCCAGAGGGTCCACATCACCTGGAAGAAAGATGACAAGTTGATCTGGGCGTCGTACCAGTATAATGTCCTAACTACTGACTCCACCTGCTCTCTGGAGGTCCTCTACAGTGACCGGCCAGCAGCTGCAGGGAAATACTCTTGTGAAATTTCCAATGAAGTTGGAAGTGATGTTTGTCACTCTCATGTTAGTCTAGGTAAAGGCACAAGCACTTACCTGCCAACAGCTTTCCATTCCTCTGCTCCTCAGTAACTATCTCAATTTCCTCAGAAGGTGCATGATAACCTTTATAAGCCTGCTTACAGAGAATAACTCAGATAGTCCCTTTAGTACTGGAAACATGAAACAATCATTACTGTAAACAGGATTTGCAACATTTAGGGAATCTTTCCTTCAATGTAAAGTCCTTCCACTACTTTGAGGATGTGTTGTGGAGATACACTTAACTGCACATCAAAAATGGAACTGGAAGAGATTCTTGACTGAGTTGTCTTAGGTTTAGTCCACACGAATCCCAGTATTAGAAAAATACAACACATTTTTCACTGTGTTTTGGCCGTTCATCCACACTAAAACAATGTTTTAGGTCACTGATAACTGAGCTTTTGGAGAAGTCCTTCCCGGTTGGAGATTTTTTAAATTCTGTTTTCTGCCTATTAGTGTGCAGCGGTGAAACTGAGCTTTTGGAAAATGCTGGCCTCATGGCCACGAATTTGTGCATGGCAAGTCAAGGCAGCCTGATATTACTTAGTCATTACTGTGCCTTGCAGAGGCATATAGATATACTAAGCCCCACTATTTCTTAGTCCACATCTCCACCCTTGATTCAATGTACACCTGCGCTGAACTTTAGAAATGGCGCCGCTCAAGGAGAAGCTCAATTCGTTCCAAATGGTTCACCTTACTGCCCCCTACTGACCTGGCATGCTTATTGCAGCTCTTCCAATTGTTTTTGCATTGTTGTGTGGAGATGTTTTGTAAAACAGATGGTGTAGACAGGAAGATATTTGAAAACTGAGAGACACAAGTAAGGTTTTAAAAATATGAGTATACTGTATGTATGGACTAGGCCTTAGAATGCGTCTGCCAAATGCTCTAAATGTAAATGTAAATGTGTTGCTGGAATTGTCCTTGTGTCTCCCGGTGAGACAGTATAGCAGTCTCTAACAGGACAAAGCCATTCCATACTGTAGTAGTCTCAGGGTATAATGCTAACTAATGCCACATTGCTCATTAATATCTAACTAACCTTGCTTCTCTCATCACTGCTTCTCTCAGAACCCATACGCTTCATCAAGAAGCTGAAGGACACTCATTTCAGAATCGGTCAACCTCTGAAACTAGTGTGCACATACACCGGAAGCCAGAGGGTTCACGTCACCTGGAAGAAAGATAACAAGTTCATATGGGCGTCGTACCAGTATAATGTCCTAACTACTGACTCTACCTGCTCTCTGGAGGTCCTCTACAGCGACCGGCCAGCAGCTGCAGGGAAATACTCTTGTGAAATTTCTAATGAAACTGGAAGTGATGTTTGTCACGCTCATGTCAGTCTAGGTAAAGGCACAAGCACTAACCTACCAACAGCTTTCCATTCCTCTGCTCCTCAGAAACTTTCTCCGTTTCCTCAGATGGTGCATGAATACCCTCATAAGCTTGCTTACAGAGAATAGCTCTATTAATCTCTTCAGTATTGAAAACATGAAACAATCATTACTCTAAATGGGAACTCCAACAGTTATGAAATCTTTCCTTCAATGTAAAGTCTTAAGCACAAATGATGACCAGAAGTTCATGTCCTTCCCCTACTTTGGGAATGTGTTGTGGAGATAAACTTCACTGCACATCCAAAATGGAACTGGTAGAGATCCTTGACTAGTTGTCTTAGGTCTAGTCCACACATATCCCGGTATTTGAAAAAAAAGAAATTCACTGTGTTTTGACTTTTCATCCAAACTAAAACAATGTTTTAGGTCACTGAAATCTGAGCTTTTGGAAAAGTCTTTCCAGGGTGGAGATTTTCCAAACTCAACTTTATGTGTATTAGTGTGTACCGGTGAAACTGAGCTTTTGGAAAACGTTGACCTCAAGGCCTCGAATTTATGCATGGCAATTCAAGGCAACCTAGTATTACATAGTCATTACTGCGCCTTGCAGAGGCATATAGACATACTGAGTCCAATAGTTCTTCATCCACAACTCCACCCTTGATTTAATGTACACCCGCACTGAACTTTAGAAATGGTGCAGCTCAAGAAGAAGCTCAGTATGCTTCAAATGTTGCACCTTACCGCCCCCTACTGACTTAGCATAATTTTTGCAGCGTTTCCAATTGTTTTTGGGTTCCCCTAAGGACAGAGATATTTTGTCAAGCAGATAGTGTAGACAATAAGATTTTTGAAAACAGAGGAACAAATAAGCTGTATATGTGTGGACTAGACCTTAGAAGGTGATGCTGGGATTGCCCTTGTGTCTCCTGGTGAGAGAGTACAGCAGTCTCTAACAGGACAAAGCCATTCCATACTGTAGTAGTCTCAGGGTTGAATGCTAACTAACATCACATTGCTCATTAATATTGAACTAACCTTGCTTCTCTCATCACTGCTTCTCTCAGAACCCGTACGCTTCATCAAGAAGCTGAAGGACACTAATTTCAGAGTCGGTCAACCTCTGAAACTAGTGTGCACATACACTGGAAGCCAGAGGGTCCACGTCACCTGGAAGAAAAATGACAAGTTGATCTGGGCGTCGTACCAGTATAATGTCCTAACTACTGACTCTACCTGCTCTCTGGAGGTCCTCTACAGCGACCGGCCAGCAGCTGCAGGGAAATACTCTTGTGAAATTTCGAATGAAACTGGAAGTGATGTTTGTCACGCTCATGTCAGTCTAGGTAAAGGCACAATCACTAACCTGTCAGCTTTCCATTCTTCTGCTAACCTCCTCAGTAACTATCTCTATTTACTCAGATGGTGCATGATAACCCTCATAAGCCTACTTACTTACAGCTCAAATAGCCCCTTCAATTCTGGAAGCATGAAACAACCATTACTGTAAACGGAAACTCCAACAGTTAGGGAATATTTCCTTCTGTGTAAAGTCAAAACACAGATGAAGATGAACAAAAGTTCATGTTCTTCCACTACTTTGAGGATGTTGTGGAGATACACTTCACTGCACATCTAAAATGGAACTGGAGGGATCCTTGACTAGTTGCCTGAGGCCTAGTCCACACGTATCCCGGTATTTGAAAAAAACAAATTTTTTCACTGTTTTGGCCTTTAATCCAATCTAAAACAATATTTTAGGGCACTAAAATAATGTTTTTGGAAAAGTCTTTCCAGGGTGGAGATTACTTAAACTCTGCTTTCTGTGTATTGGTGTGTACCAGTGAAACTGAGCTTTTGGAAAAAGCTGACGTCATGGCCTCAAATTTGTGAATGGTGATTCAAGGAAACTTAGTATTACTTAGTTTTTACTGTGTTTTGCAGCGGCATATAGATATACTGAGCCCAATACTTCTTAGTCCACATCTCTATCTGTGATTCAATGTCCACCTGCATTGAACTTTACAAATGGTGCAGCTCCAGAAGCTTAATTTGTTCCAAATGTTTCAGCTTACCAACCCCTACTAACCTAGCATGCTTATTGCAGCACTTCCAATTGTTTTTGCGTTCCCCTATGGACAGAGATATTTTGTAAAACAGATGGTGTAGACAGGAATATTTTTGAAAACAAGAACAAATAAGCTTTTCAAATACATGTATATGTGTGGACTGTCTTCTCCTTGTGTCTCCTGGTGAGACAGTATAGTGGTCTCTAACAGGACAAAGACATCCCATACTGTAATAGACTCAGGATTGAGTGCTGACTAATACCACATTGCTCATTCATATCTAACTAACCTTGCTTCTCTCATCACTGCTTCTCTCAGAGCCTGTACGTTTCATCAAGAGTTTGGAGGACACTACTTTTGTAGTCGGTCAACCTCTGAAACTGGTGTGCACATATATTGGAAGCCAGAGGGTCCACGTCACCTGGAAGAAAGATGACAAGTTGATCTGGGCATCGTACCAGTATAATATCCTAACTACTGACTCCACCTGCTCTCTGGAGGTCCTCTACAGCGACCGGCCAGCAGCTGCAGGGAAATACTCTTGTGAAATTTCGAATGAAGCTGGAAGTGATATTTGTTACGCTCATGTCAGTCTAGGTAAAGGCACAAGCACTAACCTGTCAGCTTTCCATTCCTCTGCTCCTCAGTATCTATCTCCATTTCCTCAAATGATGCATGATAACCCTCATAAGCTAGCTTACAGAGGATAACGCAAATAGTCTCATCAATACTGGAAACATGAAACAATCATTACTGTAAACGGGAACTCCAACATTTAGGGAAACTTTCCTTCAATGTAAAGTCTAAAGCACAGCTCAAGATGAAGACCAGTGAAACTGAGCTTTTGGAAAAAGCTGACCTCATGACCTTGAATTTACGCATGGCAATTCGAGGCAACCTAGTATAACTTCATAATTACTGCAACTTGCCGAGGCATATACAGTAGATATACTGAGCACAATACTTATTAGTCCACATCTCCATCTTTTATTCAATGTACACCTGCACTGAAGTTTTTAAATGGCATAGCTCAAGAAGAAGCTCAGTACACTCCAAATGTTTCAACTTACCGCCCCCTACTGACCTGCCATGCATGTCGGAGCGCTTCCAATTGTTTTTGTGTTTCCTATTGACATATTTTGTAAAACAGATGGTGTAGACAGGAAGACTTTTGAAAACAGAGAAACAAATACGCTTTTAAAAATACCAATATATGTGAAGACTAGGCCTTAGAAGGTGATGCTGGGATTGTCCTTGTGTCTCCTGGTGAGACAGTACAGCAGTCTCTAACAGGACAAAGCCATTCCATACTGTAGTAGTCTCAGGGTTGAATGCTAACTAATATTACATTGCTCATTAATATCTAACTAACCTTGCTTCTCTCATCACTGCTTCTCTCAGAGCCTGTACGCTTCATCAAGAAGCTGAAGGACACTCATTTCAGAGTTGGTCAACCTCTGAAACTAGTGTGCACGTACACTGGAAGCCAGAGGGTCCATGTCACCTGGAAGAAAGATGACAAGTTGATCTGGGCGTCGTACCAGTATAATGTCCTAACTACTGACTCCACCTGCTCTCTGGAGGTCCTCTACAGTGACCGGCCAGCAGCTGCAGGGAAATACTCTTGTGAAATTTCTAATGAAACTGGAAGTGATGTTTGTCACGCTCATGTCAGTCTAGGTAAACTCACAAGCACTTACCTGCCACCTTTCAATTCCTCTGCTAACCTCCTCAGTAACTATCTCCATTTCTTCAGATGGTGCATGATAACCTTCATAAGCCTGCTTACAGAGAATAACTCTGAATAGACTCTTCAATACTGGAAACATGAAACAATCATTACTGTAAATGGGAATTCAAACAGTTAGGGAATCCGTCCTTCAATGTAAAGTCAAAGCACAGATGAAGATGATCAGAAGTTCATGTCCTTTCACTACTTTGAGGATGTGTTGTGGAGATACACTTCACTGCATATCAAACAAAAATTGAAGTGGAAGAGATCCTTGACTAGTTGTCTTCGGCTTAGTCCACACGTGTCTCGGTATTTGCAAAAAACTTTTTTTTTTGCTGTGTTTTGGCCTTTCATCCAAACTAAAACAATATTTTAGTTCACAGAAATCTGAGCTTTTGGAATTTTGAACTCAGCTTTCTGTGTATTAGTGTGGACCGGTGAAACTGAGCTTTTGGAAAATGCTGACCTCATGGCCTCAAATTTGTACATGGCAATTCAGGGCAACCGAGTATTACTTAGTCATTACTGTGCCTTGCAGAGGCATATAGATATACTGAGTCCAATACTTCTTCATCCACATCTCCACCCTTGATTCAATGTACACCAGCACTGAACTTTAGAAAGTATGCAGCTCAAGAAGAATCTCAGTACGCTCCAAATGTTTCACCTCACATTTACATTTACATTTAGGGCATTTGACAGACGCTTTTATCCAAAGCAACTTACAAAATGTACATTTGTCGAAAGAGGGAGACAATAACATATCGCTGATGGTACAGTACAATTAGAATAGAACCTTACCACCCCCTACTGACCTGGCATGCTTATTGCAGTGCTTCTAATTGTTTTTGCGTTCCCCTATGGATGAAGACATATTGAAAAACAGATGGTGCAGACAGGACAATTTTTTTGGAAACAGGAATAACTAAGCTTTTAAAATACACATATACGTGTTGAATACGCCTTAGAAGGTGATGCTGGGCTTGTCCTTGCAAATCCTGGTGAGAGAGTGTAACAGTCTCTAATAGGACAACGCCATTCCATACTGTAGTAGTCTCAGGGTATAATGCTAACTAATGCCACATTGCTCATAATTATCTAACTAACCTTACTTCTCTCATCACTGCTTCTCTCAGAGCCTGTATGCTTCATCAAAAAGCTGGAGGACACTAATTTCAGAGTCGGTCAACCTCTGAAACTAGTGTGCACGTACACTGGAAGCCAGAGGGTCCATGTCACCTGGAAGAAAGATAACAAGTTGATATGGGCGTCGTACCAGTATAATGTCATAACTACTGACTCCACCTGCTCTCTGGAGGTCCTCTACAGTGACCGGCCCGCAGCTGCAGGGAAATACTCTTGTGAAATTTCCAATGAAGTTGGAAGTGATGTTTGTCACGCTCATGTCAGTCTAGGTAAAGGCACAAGCACTAACCTGCCAACAGTTTTCCATTCCTCTGCTCCTCACTAACTATCTCAATTTCCTCAGATGGTGCATGATAACCGTCATAAGCCTGCTTACAAAGAATAACTCAAATAGTCTCTTCAATACTGGAAACATGAAACAATCATTGTTGTAAACGGTTAAGGAATATTTCCCTCAATGTCTAAAGCATATATGATGATGATCAGAAGTTCATGTCCTTCCACTACTTTGAGGATGTGTTGAAGAGATACACGTCACTGCACATCTAAAATGTAACTGGAACAGATCATGGACTAGTTGTCTTAAGCCTAGTATACACATATGTCATGAACAAAAGTTGGACTATTTTGGCCTCTAATCCACACTTAAACAATGTTTTAGATCACTGAACATTGAATTCTTGGAAAAGTCCTTCCAGGGTGGACGTTTTTTAAACTTTGCTTTATGTGTATTAGTGTGGACCGGTTAAATTGAGCTTTTGGAAAACGCAGACCTCATGGCCTCAACTTTGTGCATGGCAATTCAAAGAAACCTAGTTTTACTTCATCATTACTGTGCATTGCAGAGGCATGTAGATTTACTGAGCACAATACTTCTTTGTCCAACTCTCTTTCCGCAATTCATTGTACACCTGCACTGAACTTTAAAAATGTTGCCGCTCAGAAGAAGAAGCTTAATATACTCTGAATTGTCCACCTCATCATCCATTACTGACCTAGAATGCTTAACAGAGCACTTCCAACATTTTTTATGTTGTATGTAAAGAGATATTCTTTAAAACACAGATGGTGCAGACACAAAGATTTTCAAAAATGAAGGGAAGCAAATTGGCTTAATACACGTACATGTGTGGAATAGGCTTTAGAAGGTGATCCTTGGCTTTTCCTTGCGTCTACTGGTGAGACAGTATAGCAGTCTCTAACAGGACAAAGCCATGCCATACTGTTTTAGTCTCGGGGTTTAATGCTGACTAATGCCTCCTTGCTCATTAATATCTTACTAACCTTGCTTCTCTCATCACTGCTTCTCTCAGAGTCCATACACTTCATCAAGAGGCTGGAGGACACTAGTTTCGTAGTCGGTCAACCTCTGAAACTTGTGTGCACGTACACTGGAAGCCAGAGGGTCCACGTCACCTGGAAGAAAAATGACAAGTTGATCTGGGCGTCGTACCAGTATAATGTCCTAACTACTGACTCCACCTGCTCTCTGGAGGTCCTCTACAGCGACCGGCCAGCAGCTGCAGGGAAATACTCTTGTGAAATTTCTAATGAAGCTGGAAGTGATGTTTGTCACGCTCATGTCAGTCTAGGTAAAGGCACAAGCACTAACCTGCCAGCTTTCCATTCCTCTGCTAACCTCCTCAGTAACAATCTCCATTTCTTCAGATGGTGCATGATAACCCTCATAAGCCTACTTACAGAGAATAACTCAAATAGTCTCTCCAATACTGGAAACATGAAACAACCATTAATGTACACAGGAACTCCAACTGTTAGGGAATCTTTCCTTCAATGTAAAGTCTAAAGCACAAATGATGATGATCAGAAGTTCATGTCCTTCCACTACTTTAAGTATGTGTTGTGGAGATACACTTCACTGCACATCTAAAATGGAACTGATAGAGATCTTTGACTAGTTGTCTCAGCCACTGTTGTGGCCTCTATACCACACTTAAACAATGTTTTAGGTCACTGAAATCTGAGTTTTATTTAAACTCTGTTGTCCGTGTATTAGTGTGGACCAGTGAAACTGAGCTTTTGGAAAACGCTGACCACATGGCCTCAAATTTGCACATGGCAATTCAAGGCAACCTAGTGTTACTTAATAATTATTGCGCATTGCAGAGGCATGTAGATATACTGAGCCCAATACTTCTTAGTCCACATCTCCATCCATGATTCAATGCACACCTGCACTGAACTATAAAAATGGTGCCACTCAAAAGCAGAAGTTCAATACACTCCAAATTATCCACCTCATCACCCCCTACTGACCTGGAATGCTTTTCAGAGTGCTTCCAACATTGTTTTGCATTGTTGTAATAGCAGGGATATTTTGTACAAAACAGATGGTGTAGACAGGAAGATTTTTGAAAATTAAGGGAAGCAAATGGGCTTTTAAAATACGCGTATACGTGTGGAATACACCTTAGAAGGTGATGCTTGGCTTGTCCTTGTGTCTCCCGGTGAGACAGTACAGCAATCTCTAACAGGGACAAAGCCATTCCATACTGTTGTAGTCTCAGGGTTTAATGCTGACTAATACCACATTGCTCATTAATATCTGACTAACATTACTTCTCTCATCACTGCTTCTCTCAGAGCCCGTACACTTCATCAAGAAGCTGAAGGACACTAGTTTTCTAGTCGGTCAACCTCTGAAACTAGTGTGCACTTACACTGGAAGCCAGAGGGTCCACGTCACCTGGAAGAAAGATAACAAGTTGATCTGGGCGTCGTACCAGTATAATGTCCTAACTACAGACTCCACCTGTTCTCTGGAGGTCCTCTACAGCGACCGACCAACAGCTGCAGGGAAATACTCTTGTGAAATTTTGAATGAAGCTGGAAGTGATGTTTGTCACGCTCATGTCAGTCTAGGTAAAGGCACAAGCACAAACCTGCCAACAGCTTTCCATTCCTCTGCTAACCTCCTCAGTAACTTTTCCATTTCCTCAGATGGTGCATGATAATCCTCATAAAGCCTGCTTACAGAGAATAACTCAAATTGTCTCTTCAATACTGGAAACATGAAACAATCATTACTGTAAACGGGAACTCCAACAGTTAGGGAATCTTTCCTTCAATGTAAAGTCTAAAGCACAGATGATGATGATCAGACGTTCATGTCCTTCCACTACTTTGAGGATGTATTGTGGAGAGACACTTCACTGCAAATCTAAAATGGAACTTGTAGAGGTCATTGACTAGTTGTCTTATGCCTGGTCCACACGTATCCCGGTATTTGAAAAAAACAAAGTGTTCACTGTTTTGGCGTCTAATCCACACTTAAACAATGTTTTAGGTCACTGAAATCTTAGCTTTTGGAAAAGTCCCTCTAGGATGGAGATTTTTCCATCTCTGTTTTTCCATGTATTAGTGTGGACCGTTGGAAACTGAGCTTTTGGAAAACGCTGACCTCATGTCCTCTAATGTGCGCATGGTGATTCAAGGCAACCTAGTATTACTTAATCATCACTGCGCCTTGCAGAGGCATATAGATATACTGAGCAAAACACTTTTCAGTCCACATCTCCATCCACAATTCTATGTACACCTGCACTGAACTATAAAATGGTGCTGCTCAGAAGAAGAAGCTCAATACACTCCACATTATCCACCTCATCACCCACTACTGACCGGGCATACTTATCAGAGCGCTTCCAACATTGTTTTGCATTGTTGTATGGACAGAGATAGGTTGTAAAACACAGATGGTGCAGACAGGAAGATTTAAAAAAATTATGGGGAGCAAATGAGCTTTTAAAAATACCTGTATACTTGTGGACTCGGCCTTAGAAAGTGATGCTTGGCTTGTCCTTGTGTCTCCTGGTTAGACAGTATAGCAATCTCTAACAGGACAAAGCCATTCCATACTGTAGTAGTCTCAGGGTTTAATGCTGACTAACTCCACATTACATTTAGAGCACATTGCTCATTAATATCTATATCTAACTAACCTTGCTTCTCTCATCATTGCTTCTCTCAGAACCTGTACGATTCATGGAGAAGCTGAAGGACACTAGTTTTCTAGTCGGTCAACCACTGAAGCTAGCGTGCACTTACACTGGAAGCCAGATGGTCCATGTCACCTGGAAAAAAGATGACAAGTTGATCTGGGCGTCGTACCAGTATAATGTCCTAACTACTGACTCCACCTGTTCTCTGGAGGTCCTCTACAGCGACCGGCCAGCAGCTGCAGGGAAATACTCTTGTGAAATTTCGAATGAAGCTGGAAGTGATGTTTGTCACGCTCATGTCAGTCTAGGTAAAGGCACAAGCACTAACCTGCCAACAGCTTTCCATTCCTCTGCTCCTCAGTAACTATCTCCATTTCCTCAGATGGTGCATGATAACCTTCATAAGCCTGCTGACAGAGAGTAACTCAAATAGTTTCTTCAATACTGAAAACATGAAACAATCACTACTATAAACAAGAACTTCAACAATTAGATTCGATGTAAAGTCTAAAGCATAGATGATGATCAGAAGTTCACGTTGTTGTTGTGGAACTCAGTGCTGGCTCTGGCCTCCAGAGGGCCCTAAGCAAAAAGTGTGGGTACGGTATTGCAGGAGCGGTCTTGAGAATTGAAGTGCAGGACTCTGATGTGGGGCCCTACGCATATAATGTTTAGTTAGTGTATAGGAGGTGTCAGCAATGGTGGTTATATGATTCACTGCACATCTAAATTGGAACTGGAAGAGATCCTTGACAAGTTGTCATAGGCCTAGTCCACATGTAACCCGTTATTTAAAACAAAATAGTTTTCATTGTTTTTTCGCCTTTTATCCAAACTAAAACTGAATACTGAGCTTTTGGAAAAGTCCTTCCAGGGTGGAGATTTTTTCATCTCCATTTTCTGTGTATTATTGTGGACCAGTGAAACTGAGCTTTTGGAAAACGCTGACCTCATGGCCTCGAAATTTGTGCATGGCAATTCAAAGAAACCTAGTTTTACTTCATCATTACTGCACGTTGCAGAGGCATGTAGATTTACTGAGCACAATGCATCTTCGTCCAGCTCTCCATCTGGGATTGAATGTACACCTGCACTGAACTATAAAAATGGCGCCGCTCAGAACAATAAGCTCAATAAACTCCAAATTATTTTTTGTGTTGTTGTATGGACAAGGATATTTCTTAAAACACAGATGGTGTAGACAGGAAGATTTTTACAAATGAAGGGGTCCTTGCATCTCCTGTTGAGACAGTATAGCAATCTAACAAAGCAGGACAATACTATTCCATACTGTAGTAGTCTCACAGTTTAATGCTGACTAATGCCATATTGCTCATTAATATCTAACTAACCTTGCTTCTCTCATCACTGCTTCTCTCAGAGCCTGTACGCTTCATCAAGAGGCTGGTGGACACTCGTTTTATAGTGGGTCAACCTCTGAAACTAGTGTGCACGTACACTGGAAGCCAGAGGGTCCACGTCACCTGGAAGAAAGATGATAAGTTGATCTGGGCGTCGTACCAGTATAATGTCCTAACTACTGACTCCACCTGCTCTCTGGAGGTCCTCTACAGCGACCGGCCAGCAGCTGCAGGGAAATACTCTTGTGAAATTTCGAATGAAACTGGAAGTGATGTCTGTCACGCTCATGTCAGTCTAGGTAAAGGCACAAGCACTAACCTGCCAACAGCTTTCCATTCCTCTGCTAACCTCCTCAGTATCTTTTCCATCATGGTGCATGATAACCCTCATAAGCCTGCTTACAGATAATACATCATGTAAACGGGGACTCCCAACAGTTAGGGAATCTTTATTCTCTAAAGCACAGATGCTGATGATCACAAGCCCACTGCACATCTAAAATTGAACTGGTAGAGATCCATGACTAGTTTTCGTAGGCGATGCTAGGTTGTTGGTTCATCTTCTGGTGGGAAAGGTTGGGGAAAGAATAATACTGTGAGGGCATACATCCTCTTCATGGGTGGCCCCAGCGGGAAAATACTTGTTTTCTTTGGCACTACATTTTTTTGCTGTATCTTTGACTTCTTTTTATTCATCAGGAGGTGATGGTCAGTTGACCCTGTGGTTAATACCGTCTCTTATCTATCATGATTAGGGCTTAAATTATGTACCTTTTCTTCACTAACAGAACGTAAAGTTCCTCCAAACTTCACCAAGAGGCCTTCCGAGTCCATGGAGGACTCAGTGGGTAAGGTGGTGAAGATGGAGGCTCGAGTGTCTGGCTCCCAGCCCCTCTCCATCTCCTGGTTTAAGGAAGGTAGTCAGATCCACACCTCTGACAAACATGACATCAGCTTCAAGAACAATGTGGCCCTTCTGTGTGTGAAAGACACCACGGCCTCTGACTGTGGCCTGTATTCTTGTGAGGCGACGAACGAGGCTGGAAAAGTGAATGTCCAGGTTTCCCTCAATATCTCAGGTGTGTATGTGTTTAAAATGGAATACAGTAGGGTAAGGTCCTTTCATCTTTATTATATGTATATATATATAACAGACTTCCTCTCAGTCTTTACTGTTGTAATCTGCTTCAATGTGCCATTTTAACATTTGTTTTTATGATTGTATAAAACAACTTACCCAACTTAACCAACTTAAGGGATTGAGATTGTGTGACATTCTGCACAAAGGGTTCCTTGACACTGTTATGCAGTTGTTGTAAAATAAGTAAAAATCTTTCAGAGACCGGAAAGCCACCTGTATTTGACATCCCTCTCAAAGCGGAGACTGTGAAAGAGGGCGACAAGCTAAGCCTTACCTGCCACATCCGTGGGTCTCCTCCACTGAAGATCCAGTGGATGAAGGACAGGAAGGAGCTCAAATCCAGTGGGAACACCAGGATTACATTTGTGGATGGTACAGCAAGCCTGCTGATCAGCCAGGCATCCAAGGCTGAAGCAGGGGATTATCTCTGCAAGGCCAGCAATGCTACTGGCAGTGAGTTCTGCAAGTCCAGGGTCACTGTGAAAGGTAAACCTATTGAAAGCAGATTTGAATTCAAGTAGTTCTTTGTTGAAATGTTTATAAGGGCCGTTCATTTGATTTTTGGTCCAGCTCTTTTAACATACACATGTGCAACACTATTTCCAAAGAATTTAAACTGCTTCTTTAAGGCTCTGGAAGGAGTCGTGTCTTGAATTCTACTTTCCTTTCATGTAGCAGAGCAGGACTGTCTGCATCTTGGTGAACATTGCTTGACTCCCTGTCTTGCTAACCTCCCTTTCCCTATACCTGGTATAATACGATTAAATATTCATAATGACTGCTACACTGATATCTGTACTGAGACTACAACTAATACATTTCAGTCTCATCTGATTATTTTATTTTATTTGAATATTATGAAGAAGTGCTTTTGCTTGCAGGTCATAGGATTGTACTTTCCATCAGGCCAAGTTATTGCTTTAGTGCATCTGTGCTATTCTTAGCTTGTTGTCTAAATTACCTCCACCAAGATTCCACTAATTCTACCACAATTAAGCTTTGAAAAGTCTGCTTCTCTTGTATGGTAATACTGCTACTGCAGCAGGGTGAGTACATTTCGTAGTGCTATTAACCCTGCATTCATCTGTAAAATATCCACTACTATTACTATCACAGGTTGTACCTGTTGCTTAATAATAATGTAACTTGTATTGCAGTGTAATCCCATTTGAATGGTTCTTCCACTGGTAGTATTGACTGGTTGGAATGTTTCCCAGACAAAGGGACCAAGGCTGCCCCTGCGGAGGCTGCAGCAGCTGCAGGAGCTTCTCCCGTAAAGCGCCTGGACAACCTCTTCTTCATCGAGGAGCCCAAGAGTGTCTCTGCCACAGAAAGTATGTATTTTCATGTTTGTCAAAAACAAGGCTTTACACATTCCTAACAACCGTGGTTTTGTTTTAAGAAAGCCATTGTCAATAAAGATGGTGAAGGTTTCGAGATTTTTTGTTGTCTGTGTTTTGCAGAGGGCACTGCTACCTTCATCGCCAAGATTGGAGGTGATCCCATTCCCAATGTAAAGTGGATGAAGGGGAAGTGGAGGCAGATCACCCCTGGTGGTCGTATCTCTGTGGAACACAAAGGGCAGGAGGCCAAGCTGGAGATCAGAGAAGTGACCAAGTCTGACTCTGGCCAGTACAGATGTGTTGCGTCCAACAAGCATGGAGAGATTGAATGCAGCGCAGACATGGAGGTCAACAAGAAGGAAGAGATGGAAGGAGTTGGGGACTTTAGGGCCAAACTGAAGAAGTAGGTATTCATAAACACAGAGATATGCAGACATATTTCATCAGGTTTCATTACAGCCATGTATAGTGAATGACTGGTGGAGGTGTGGAGACACAATTGTCGTTAGTATTCATGTTCTCTAATGCTGTTGCTTGTGCTTCTCATGGTTGAGCAGGCTGGGTTTCCGCACTTTGTGAAGTGTAGCCCCATGTTCATGGTCTAGCTTCAGGTGCAGGCCCATCACATGGACCCTAACATGGGACAATATGAATGTGTGTTTTTGTCCCCATAGGACTCCATCAAAGCAGAAGAGTCCAAAGAAGGAGGGAGAGGTCGATATTGTGGAGCTACTGAGAGGTCACGACCCCAAAGACTATGAGAAGATTCTTCGCGACAATGAAATCTATGACTACCGTGCGATTCTCGAGGCTATCTCTTTCCTGAAGAAAGAGAAAGAGGATGAGACAGGAAAAGTGGTGCGTAATAAACTAAAAGAGTTCTGTGTTTGACTTTAGGTGAGGGCGTAACTTTAAGACATCTTTTCAGACAATAACAATATGAAAGTTGAAAAAAGACACTTCTGCCACAAGGAATACTTCCATGTTGTAGCAATTTGTCCCTGGTTTGTTTTGATGATGAACTAAACTGAAGGAACAGACCTGAATCTGAAAGGTATTTCCTGTACAGGAAGTGGAGCGTGGTGGTCAAGTGGACGAGGAGGACATGGCTAAACTCATCCAGCAGCTGGAGGGCCGTGTTGGCTCAGAGGTACAGTTGGTCATCTCACCAGTCTCATAGATACAGATACCAGTCTTATAGAATATCAGCGATACCAGACTTATAGAGTATCAGAGATACCAGTCTCATAGGTACATCAGAGATACCAGTCTCATGGAGTATCAGAGAAACCAGTCTTATAAATTATCAGAGATACCAGGCTCTTCTGACTCTGAACTTCTCTGGTTACTGTGTGCATTGGTTCAGGTTGATCGGCTTGGTTGATCTTAACCCAACTTCCTGCTTGGCTACGAGCAACACCCCTAGCTCATTTGCAATGTATTTACTGTCTTATATGTAGTGTTTTAAAGATGGTCAGCATGTTTAAAGTGCTGATTTGAAAAATTGTCCATGTATTTGTGTTGGTTTGCAGCCTGTCTCTGTGATAAAAGACATCACTGACCAGATCGTTGCTGAGAAGCAGGTGGCCACCTTTGAGTGCCAGGTCACCATCAACTACCCTGAGATCTCTCTGTCCTGGTACAAGGGCACCCAGAAACTGGACAACAGTGACAAGTATGACATTAGTGTTGTGGGAGCTCATCACTACCTCAGAATCAAGCAGTGCGGTGTTAAGGACCAGGGCGACTATCGCGTGGTGTGTGGCCCTCATATCTCCAACGCCAGACTCACTGTCACCGGTAAGACGCCAAGCAGTAAAGTGTCCTGTAATGTGTGTCATGTTCATCACCGTCCACTGTCTTCAAGAGAAGAGCCTACGAAGCCTACTCCCTACGAAGGTAGGGAGTTCTTCCTTGGCTTTGGTTTCCCACAGCTGTTTCTCACAACCAGTGAGCTCTACTGTTGACTTGATTTACATGTTTTATCTGTGTTTTTTGTGTTTTGTATACTGTATGTTTTCTGTTGTTCTTGTTGCCTTGTTGTCTTTCTGTCCTCACATCAAACGGGTTATACTGTAAAATCATCCATCCTGATAATCAGGTTTAATGTAGTAGATACAACATTATGAAATGTGGCCCAATGCTCTATTTTAACTTCAAATATCTGGTTTTAGTTGACCAAATTCACTTCACCAAACGCATCCGAAGCATTGAAGTGAATGATTGGCATTCTGCGACCTTTGAATGCGATTTGTCCTTTGATAATGCCACCGTCACTTGGTACAAGTTCTGCTTCTTTAGGCGTGTACTCTGCAATACTCTATTGCTTCTTTAGGCATGTACTTGGTGGTAGCGAGTGAGGACTCAATGGGAGAGGTGCAGAGCTCAGCAGAGCTCTACCTTTCAGGCAAAGGTCCGTATGTTTCAACTGCTTCATATTTGTGCAGTGATATTCAATATTTCATTTAGTTATCTGGCAATAAAACTTTACACCTTATCCTATTACAGAAATTGGTTTAGGACAGGTTCCCTACGGTGAGTAGATCTTATTTTGAAGTATTTTAAAGCAATCTTAAGACCTTACAGTAAAATAGAACATGGAAGCAAAGTCATTAGAAATTCTATAATAGTTTGACATTATTTATAATATATATCTATCTATAACTTTAACTGTCAACAGACTTTTTATTAAATAGAAAATATTTCAGTTCGAACAAATATTTCTTTAAGTTTCAGCCAGTAGCTAAAATGGAATGTGTCTCAAAACATACGAGTATGTGAACTTTAAGTAAACAACCCAAATATAAATAATAAAATAAAAGGATTTTATCCAAATCTTTTGGTACTGAAGTTGTATGTATGGATACACCTCTAGATATTCCAGACACACCAATTCAAGTACCAGAAGCAACATCACAGGTTTCTTACAAAGGTAAGACTAAATACTAATAATAACATCATATTATCATCATATTATAATTGGATTTTTAAAGTTCACAAATGTTTCACGTTTCTACCAAAAGATTCACCTGAGTTCTATCACTACGAAGATAGAACTGAAGTAAAAGGTACAAATTCTTTATTCTGTATCATATATAATCCTAATTTTAATAATCTAATAATCCTTGCATTCATGCCTATTAATTCTACATTAATTAAAAACTTAATCATCATCATCATCATCTTCCTCACCCTCTCCATCCTTAAACCTTAATCCCAAATCATAAACATCTAAACTCATAACCTCAACTCATCAAATGTATTGAGGGGAACATACCCCCTTAAATAATCTATTTTAACCTATCTGCTGAAAGAGCTCATATTCAAAACTGAAAGTTCTCTGCTAACATCCAGTTGTTCTCTTCAGTACTCTTCTACCTCAGGTATCACAGGGTTGGAACTCTTGTTTTCTCATCCTCGTCTTTTCATTCTTAACACTGTCTATGTCTCCAACCTGCTGCCTGTGTGTGTCTACATCACTCTGTGTTTGTTCTTTAGCCATTCTTCATGTGTATCGTTTGTCTGATATTGCCTCTTCATTGGTTGTTCATTTCATTTCATATAATTTCACTGATATATATTCTAATTTCTCATGAGCTATCTGTGCCATTGTCTGATGTATATTGTTTGATAGGTGGTTGTTTCCTAAGGCCCATAGTTTTAGGTCCTAAGCAGTGGAGATCCTTTATGTGGGTGTTTCCTAAGGCCTGTAGGTCCTAAGCAGTGGGGGTCCTATATGTGTGTATTTCCTAAGGCCTGTATGTCCTAAGCAGTGGAGATCTTATATGTGTGTGTTTCCTAAGGCCTATAGTTTTAGATCCTAAGCAGTGGAGATCCTAAGTGTGTGTGTTTCCTAAGGTCTATAGATCCCCAACAGTGGAGATCCTATATGATGTGGGTGTTTTCTAAGATGACTTTCTTCCCTCAGCAGAAGAGAGGAAACCAGTTGAAGAAAGTGTTGAGAGGACACTAGTGGAAGCGAGGATTCCCCAAGGTATAGCGCTATGGGCTATCCATGCTGGCGTAGTAAGCTTAACAACCTGCCAGTCACACTCCTAGGCTTGTTTCCATGTAAAACTGCAGGCACCCTACTGTAGGACATGCAGTAGTTATTTTTGTTCTGTTAGTTTCTCGTGGCCCATGTGTGTGCTGATTGTGTTTGTGATCCATGTCTAAATCTTGCCTATTGCTATTATTGGCTCACATGTGTGTTGATTGTGTTGATTATTATTGGCCCAGTGTTTCAAACAAAGGCTTCTCTCTTCTGCTCAATGCTTTTCAATTTGCTTGACAACAACTCTTTGAGCTCTTTTTAACCCAGACTCGCTTTAACACAAAGAAAGCTAGAAATTAACAGTCAAACTATCTTTAAAGTTCCTGAAGCTGACCACAGACCAGAGGAGAAAGTATCTGTAGCCCCGCCTACTGCCCCTGTAGCCCTGCCCCCTGTCCAAGGTATTCATGTACACATTTCTGTCATTGTACTGTTCTGAGTCTGAGTCTGTCTGGTGCGTCATGTGGCCAGATGTGTTCTGTTTGTTTCATAGTTTCTTCCAATATATCTTCCATTCTTGTTCCAGTCTTGTGTTTAAGTCTAAAGTCAATGTTGTTATGTGTGTCAGTACCTGGTGTGAAGTTGACCCCATTGAACATTTTTTTAAGTAACTGAAACCAAGAAGCCTGAGCCCCAAGTGACTGTTCCTCCACCCAGGGAAGAGAAACCTGCAGTCCCAGAAGGTAACAGCAGATTTCACTCATAGTATATTCCTTATCCTGAGGATATATACATTACCCAGCACACTCTTCAATATCACAGTCTGAGACTTACTATTGAAATTCAAATAATTTAAACACTTTCATATTAAAATTGCATACAAACATGTATTTAATTCTGTCTCTTACAAACTCTTACATTACATCTTGTAATGTTTCTGTCTTCTGTCATTAATGTTGTCGTTGTCTAAAGGGAATCACTGTTGTACTGTTATATAACAATGCCTGTGAAATTACTCACTGGAGTGCATTGGATTCTTTCTTCTGGCTTTGTGCTGTCTTTCTTTCTTTCGCTGTGTTACTAATGTATTGTCTGTTGACACATTTCTGTCTGTCCCCTCAAAGAACTTCCAACATTCCCTGAACCAGAAGTAGTTAGAAAACCACAATACCCCCAAACACTCACTGAACCTCAGGGAGTCTCAGCTAGTCCAGGACTCCCGAAGACCAAACAGACTCCCCAGGAGACGCCTGAAGCCCCTAAAGGTATGTGTTGCTAGAACATAAAACACTCTTCTCTCTTCCTATTTCTTCACCCACTCTATGTATTTATGTATGTGTGTGTGTTTGTCTGTGACAAATAGTCTGCAAGTGACACTTGCACAATATATCTTTCTTAAAGAAACAGCAGTTCCTCCACAAACATCTTGAAAGCAAGCAGATAACCCCTACTTTGAGATGTTTGTTTGAGTAACAAATAACTTCTTCTGATACTAATATCTTAATTTTAATTGTCATGTGTCATGTGATGTCATTGTAAATCTGCTAGTGTCCTGTGACACCCATATCCCCTTTATGTTGAAAAGAAGCATTTAAACCAAAGAGATAAATATTCAAACCTGCTGTTGGATGCTTTCCTAAGTGCCAGATATTCCTGTGGTGGAAGTCCCTGTAGCTCAGCCAACTGCCACCAAGGTTCCCACTCCCAGGGCTCCGCCCATTACCGGCAAAGGTACTGCAGATTTGATCTTACATTCTTCATTACATCTTTTTGTGTTTTGTAATGTACTCATTTTATTTTATATGTACAATATGTCTTTGTATTGTTTTATATATGTCTAATGCCAAGCACTCACGAGAGTGTGATTCCCCACTTGAGCAGCGATATGTGTCAAATGTGTCAGTAATACGTTAGTATTAAATGTGTGTTAAATGTTTCCTTAAGATCCAGCAGTACCAAAGGAACCTGTTGTTGAAACAATCACTCCTAAAGTTACCACACCAACAGAACATATTCCTTTGGAAGGTATTTAAGTGTGTTTAGTCTCTCTTTCCTTTATTCATTTTAACACTGTCTCAGCCTGTAGGTTAAACTACATGTTTAATGTTGAATGTATTTGATGTAGTTATTCCCAGACCAGAGGAACCAGTTGTTGATCGAACTGCCCCTAAGGTTACTCTGCCCAAGAAAGACGTTACCCTACCTGAAGGTACTGCAAAGATGCTGTGATACCTCCCTTTCTGTCTTGTGCCTCTCTTTGAGAGGAGGTGTTTGCTTCTTCTGCTTTTGTTTCATGTGCACAGTTCTTTTGATATAGCACTCGTTAGAGTGTGGCTTTCATAAAAGCAACATCATATTCATAAACTATTATTATTTCTTAAGTCTCAGAACACAGAAAACAACCTCACCCACAACCTTCAAGAAGACCACAGCAACCAGAAGCTATAAAGCCAGGACCTGATCATACTGTAAAACCTGCTGCTGGGCAGGCCAGACCAGAACCTGGTCATACTATTGACGTTCTAGAGCCACTGGCTAAGAAGCCACAGCAAGCCAAGCCAGAGATAGCAGCACCTGTTTCAGAAGCAGCCAAGCCAGTTCCCAGGAGACTCAGAGAGGAACCAAGTAATCTTCCTCAGCAAACAGAGCTACCCCAAGAAGCTTCTACATTAGTTCCAGCAGGTTCAGAATCCGTCACAGAAGTATCCAAGAAGGTTACAGAAACACTGAAACCAGCGGCAGTGGAGCCAAAGCCACTCTGCAAAGCTCCTGATGTGTCAGAACCTCAAGAAGGTAAATATATGAGTTGAAATTTGATTCATATTGACTCATATCCTCTTATGTTCTTTATCTTTCATCTTCATATTTTGCAAATTCTTGCAATATTGCCTGTCTGTGTTTGTGTTGTCATGTATATTTATTGTTTGCTTTGCTGTGTGGTGGATTAAAACAGTAAAACAGAAGGAATTACCAAAGGATAAACCTGCAGTAGCTAAACCACACCCGGAGAAGAAAACACCCAGCAAAGGTATGCTTTGAACCAAATACCTTGCCACAAGAAGTTCTAATTATCTATTGCTTGTACCTTATGATACAATTGTTGTAATGTGTGTTTTGTTTGTTGTCTTGCGTCATCCTCTTTGTCACCACTCTATGGTGTTTTAAATCTTGGTTGTATCTTAAGATGATCACCTTCTGATGAAGACTGAGCAGGAAGCAGGAATAAGAGCTGAACAGAGCATGTCTACTGAAGAGAGGACGTTTTCTCTGGACACGAGTTCCAGTGAACTTATCAGTCTGACAAAATTCAGATCCATTTCAGAGGAAGTGGGGGCATTTGATCACATAGAAGAACCAATGAGAAGAGAGATGAGAAAAGAAACAGTTGCATTAAGAGATGAGGTTAGCACACAGTACAGGGAAATACAAACAATACACAGCATTCAAAGTACTCTGGCCAAACCAAAGGAAGAAATATATGAAGACATCAGACCTCCTGCCAAAGACATTGAAGGTTTATCTTATACGTCTGTGAGTCGTCCTCAAATCAAGGACCTAGCAACACCTAGTCCACCTCACCTGGCTCCAACACCTAGTCCACCTAGCCAGTCTCCAACACCTAGTCCACCTAGCCAGTCTCCAACACCTAGTCCACCTAGCCAGTCACTTCCACCTAGCCAGTCTCTAACACCTAGTCCACCTCACCAGTCTCCAACACCTAGTCCACCTCACCAGTCTCCAACACCTAGCCCACCTAGCCAGTCTCTAACACCTAGTCCACCTCGCCAGTCTCTAACACCTAGTCCACCTAGGCAGTCTTTAACACCTAGTCTGCCTAGCCAGTCCCTACCCAAGAGAGAAGTACTGATATCTGAGACAAGAGCAAAACATATAGTTCCAATACCATCTGCTAGAGAGGACATCCCCTGTGAGAAGAATATTTCACAGGAAAAAGAGGTTGATCAACTACATGTCTCCACACCAACTGAAGGAACCATTACTGCTCTTCCAATGGAAGATTTGATCCTATTCAGAAAAGGTTCTAACCATGACACTACAGCCATTAATATAGCACAAACAACTAAGATGGTCCTTCAAACTAAACAAGTTGCCTATGTTGGAGATGAACACGTTCTCAAGAAGCCCATGTCAAAGAAAGATAAAGCTCTTCAGAACAAAAGTTATTTTCCAGTGAAGATAGGGCCTTCTCCCACAGAGACACTGTTAGATTCTCCACAGGAAACAATTCCACCTGCCTTGGCCAAGATATCTCCAGACGAGGTTCCACTCTTCAACAAAACCAGTGTTGAACTGCCTTTTGATGAACAAACTACTGGCATGAAGAACATTACTACCATGAGAGAAGTTTCCTTGAAGAGAGCTGAACATGTTAAAGACCTCTATCTTGCAGGAGAACACACCCCACTAGAGGAAGTTGTACAATACACAAAAAAGGCCAACAATATTGTTGAACCCTCCAAAACATCCGTACCGTTAGAAGATATCCCAGCTGTACTGCAGACTAGCCCTCAGCACAGAGTCGCTTTAATTAAACAAGTTCTATCACAGAACGAAGAACACTGTTCTCCTCCATCCAGAGAAACACAGTCTAAGGATGAATTACGAGCAGTTTCTTCTAAACCAGAGGCACCAAAAGAGCAACCACACCCCACATCCAAGTATTCACCTAAATCTTTCCCACAAAGACAAGACAGCCAGAAAACAAAGCACTTGGAGAACATTGAAGAGCCAATCCCAGTGAAAGGTATTCTGTGATTAATTCACATTCTTACGATCGCCTTTAGATCAACCCCTCTTACACTTTTAATGTAGAGATGTGATTTTACATCTCACTCTTGCCATATGCTGATTTACTTACATGTGTCTCAAGAGATTACGTCTTGAATAGCAGAAAAGGTGCATTAGTGCATCAATGAAGCTAATCTTGGTGTTTAACTCTTCTGCATGCGTGGTGAACACCATGAACATTTAACTTTACCTGAGTAGCACTCTCTCTTGTCCGTTCAATGTATTAATGCTATGTGCTATTGTGTCTTGTATTGTCAAAGTACTCAGGGAACCACTTATATTGTTTGGTATCCCATTTCTTCTTCATGATGGTCACTTGCAAGGTGTTTTTCTATTGTTTTTCTGTTTGTTCATTATGTGTGTATTTGGTCAAAGAGCTTGTTGGTTTCTTGGTCTTTATGTCGTACCTTATATTCCCAAGCACCTCCTCAAGAAGAGAAGAAACCATCAGTACCGGCAGCAAAGCCTGCTTCTCCTGCTGCTTCAGTCACAGTGGATGCTCCTCCAGGTAGTTGGTTTGGTCCTTTATGTTGTTGATGTTTTGTATGTCAGTCTGTCTGTTGGTTGTATCAGTGTATACATGTCACTCCAGTCTTTAAAGCTTGTAATACATGGTCAGACATGTGACTGCGTTGGCTTTCTTGTAGCTAAAGTTGCTCCTGTGGAGAAGATGGTGGCTGTGCCAGTAGAGAAGAAAAGTCCCCCACCCGTAACCATGGAGACTTCTCCTCCTGAAGGTACCATCTCTTACACCTTTCTGTTCTTCTGTCTGTTGCTCGGCTTGAGCGCCTCTTTCATTCCTCTTCCTGTATTTCCATGTACACAATATTATAATACTTATAATACACCTATACATATATACATTACTAACAATGCCCATCAAATAGATACCCCATGCTTCAGTTTCATGTGTAATGTCTAATTTGATTTATAGAAGCATATTCATTGCTTGGTTAAATATATGTGTGTAAAGAATGTGTTATGTATGTTATATATGTGTAAATATTTGTTATATATATGTTATATGTTGACATATGGTATTGCTCTTTGGTTTCCCAACTTTCAACCCAATCTAATACGTGTGTCTATGCCCTGCTTCCTGTGTCTGTCCTGTTATCTGTACTCATGTTACCAATTCTCAACTTCTTACAGACAAGGGGCCTGTTACAGCACCAGGACCAACTAAAGGTATAGAACTTTATTGTTTTTGATAACCCTTTTTACTTTCTAGTTATCATACATGTTGTAGTTTTGTATGATTTACAAAACTATGTGGCATTTAAATGCTAATTTGTCTATGTGGCATTTACATGTTGATTTGTGTTGTTGCAAATGTTTCTGTTGGAAATGTAAATGTCTGTAAAAACGTATTTACCACCTTGAACACAGTTCTATCTAGTAAACCAAAGGATAAGATTCCTGTTAAGGAGGCAAAATCATCCGACTCACCGAAGAAAAAAGTCCCCCAATTGCTCAAAGAGAAGGATCCTGAGCCTGAAATTGTCAAACTAAGGAAGATTCCGGTGAAAGCAGCAGAATCTGAGAAGGAGGTCATCACTCATCAGGCAGACGTTAGCAGGCATTATGACGTGGAGCTCACAGTCCACAAACTTCATGACAGAGATGACCGTGAACTCATCACCCTGGGCAGAACCCAGCGCATCTTCACAGCAGAAGAAGAGACTACTCTGCTAGGGTATTTAGAGGATGCTGAAGGCCAAGTTCCACAACAAATGGATGAAGTAGCCCGTACCTCAATCCCAAAAGCAGAGAAAGATGAGGTTCCTGAAGAAGACATTTTAGCCAAGAAAAAAATACATAAGTTACCAAAAGATGGCAAAGACCAAGAAACCATTAAATTAAAACCTTTTGAAAAATCATTGAAACAGGATGACAAACAGCAGACAATCAAGTTGGAAAAGGTGCCAAGTAAACCTCAAGAACCTGATAACAAAAGCCTAGCTTCTAAGGTTGAGGTAACCAGGCGTCATGACTCAGAACCTAGAGCTCATGCACTTCCTCATAGAGATGATGATGAGATGAAAGAGAACGTGAAAGAAGTCTTTTCAGCACAAGAAGAAGGCTCTGAACGGGGCCATTCTGAGGCACCTGAACCGTCTGAAACAGAAGAGGACAAGAACAGATGGACAAGAACCCTGAAAGCCTCGGGGGAGGAAGAGCCTGAAGCAGACCTTGCCAAAAAGACAATTAAAAGATTGCCAAAAGATGAAGATGAGCAAGAAATGGTTAAATTGAAACCATTTAAAAAGCCTGTGAAACTAGAGGCCCCCAAAGCTACCAAAGAAAGTGAGCCAAGGAAAGATAGTGAAGTCAGGCCACAGAAGAAAGCTGAGACTGTCCAGAGGGATGAACCCACTACTTCTGTTAGGAAACCAGGAGATGAACTACCACCACCTCCAACCAAGACCACCAGGACTCCCGATGAACCAACTGCTGATGTTAGGAAACCAGATGAACCACCATCACCTCCAACCAAGACCACCAGGACTCCTGATGCCAAGGTAGATCAGGAGGTAGTCACATCTAAGAAGCTGCTTGATAAAACTGGCAAAGCAGGAGAACAAGATGCTGACAAGCCTCCCACTAAAGTAAAAGTTACTGCCACACCAGATAAAGAAAAGGAACAGGTTGCATTAAAACATTTAACCAAAATCCCAAAGGATGATGAAAAACAAGCAACAACTCAAGTACCCGATGAGAAGCATTTGGCCGATAAAGTACAGAGTAGCCAAACCAAAGAGAAAATGAAAGACCCCACCGAACAGCAGACCAGGGATAGTCTGATTATTAGTGAAAAAGAGAAGAGCATTAAGCCAGCCAAGGCCATCAAACAGCCCAGTCCTCCTGGAACAGAACACCCAGCCACCAAAGAACCACCCCTGCAAAAATCAGCTGGAGAAACTGGAGAAGGGACACCACAAAAGCTTGCAGTTACAAAGAAAGGTTTAGAAATGAAAAAGACTCCATCACTAACAGTGGTTAAAGAAAAGTCAAAAGAGGAGGGAGATTTGAAGCCAGTTGAGCAGCTCAAGAAATTTGAACTGAAAAAGACCCCATCCCCCAAAGTTGATAAACCAAAGCCTGAAGAGCTGGGATCAATTCCAATGGATAGAAAACCAAGTGGTGAAATGGTCAAGAAGATCCTGAAAACAGTTACCCCCAAAGACTCAGTTGAGGCTGTGGCTCTCAAAAAGGTCCCCAAGAAAGCATCCCCAGAAGAGGAGAGGGCTGGCGAAGCAGTGAAACCCAGCAAAGAGAAAGTCCCCATGGTCAAGGAGGTTTCTCCTGGATCTGTACAGCTGAGGAAGGTCCCCACTCAGCTGGAGGAGGAGGTGTTTCAAGAGGAGTATGAGGTCCAGCCAGAAGAGGAGGGGGAGGAGGAGGAGGTCTGGGGCTGGGAGCTGGTTCCTTCAGAGGAAGGTGAAGATAGAGAAGAGGATGGGGTGATGGAAACCCCAGGCATGCCTGGGGCCAAACGAGGTGAGATGGAACATCCAACCTGATGCCCCAGAGCCTCATCATTTCCTTCTCCATCTTAATCATCTGACCCATCTGTGACCAATGGCCACCTCCAACCCATTCATCTCTTCATCTCTTTACAATCAACTCATCTGTGATCCATGATCTTCATTTTTAATGTCAATCATCTCATTTCTTCTCATTTGGACTCTTGTAATCATCTTAAAATCCCATTATGTCATAGTCATCATCATCATCACCATCATCATTGTCAATGATGTCATGTATTTGCTATATGTTCATCTTTGTATTTATTGTTTGTTTGTCACCATCATCATCCTTACTGTCTTTGCTACATGTTCATATTTGTATTTAATGTGTATGTTTGCCACAGCATAATATTTCTTTGATTTGTTTTCTGTTAGTCTGGTCTTGTCTCCATCTGTCTTGAGTGTTGGATGGAATCTCATGCTCTTATTTTATGTCCAGATGGAAAGCCAGCTGAAGAGCTTCCTAAAGGCCGAGGCCGAGGACTTGGGGGTGAGGTTATACTCTGCTCTCAGACTAGATCACTCTTAGCACTAATCTACTTTACTTTTGTGAACCCTTTAGTTCTTCTTCTCTCTTCTTCTAAATTCTAAGATCTTAGATTAATTGTTCTGTTCCAGTTCCTCACTGCGTTTGTCATAAACTAATGATCATTTCCCAATTTATTTCTGGCTTTGCAGCACGACAGACCCCATCTCCTGGTGATGGTGGTCGAGGCAGGGGCTTGAAGCCTGGAGGAAAGGGCCCTTCCCCACCAGAGGAGCCCTTTGCAGGATTCAAGCTCAAAGCTGTTCCTCTGAAGTTCATCAAAAAACTTCAAGACATTGTGTTGACAGAGGCCGAGTCTATTGGCTCATCTGCTGTCTTTGAGTGTGAAGTTTCCCCCTCTACTACCATAGCTTCCTGGATGAAGGATGGAAGCAACATTCGCGAGAGCCCCAAACACAAATTCACCGCAGATGGTAAAGATCGCAAGCTCAACATTATTGATGTCCAGCTGTCTGATACTGGTGAATACACATGTGTGGCCAAGAATGCCGGAAAGGAAATATCATGCACAGCCAAGCTCATTGTTGAAGGTATGTTCATGTTTGTGTCACCAGCCCAGATTATTTAGATAGGTACTTTTTTTAGACAGCAATTAGGGCCTAGGTTTAACTATATAATATTTAAATGCATCAACAGAACATCCAAGTTGTGAACTGCTTGTGTCAGATGCCTACATGTGTTCCTCCCCCAGATCCTTGAAGCATAGTAGTTTAAATGCTGTTCCAATCCTTGCTTTTCTCTTCTATCAGAGCTGCCAGTGAAATGGATCAAGGAGTTGGAACCCGAAACATCCTGCATCAAGGGTCAGCCCATGTATCTTACCTGTGAGTTGAACAAAGAGAGGGACGTGGTCTGGAAGAGGAATGGACAGATCCTGAAGAATAAGGCTGGCAAACTCGCCATCAATATCATTGGTCTACAACATGCTGTGACTGTCCAGAACTCCACTGTGGAGGATGCTGGTCTTTATACATGTGAAGTGGCCAATCAAGGAGATGTCCAGACTTCAACCAATGTTAAAGTGATTGGTGAGTATTAGAACTAATCACAGGTGTAGGTGACATAGCTTATGTTTTGATTATGATACTGCACAATACTCTAGATTGATGATATGAAATGTTTTCCTTTACAGAAATCATCAAAGACTGGCTGGTGAAGCCTCTGAGAGACCAGCATGTGAAACCCAAGTCCAAGGCCACGTTCAAATGTGAGCTGTTTAAGGACACTCCCAACTGGAAGTGGTTTAAAGGAGATGATGAGATAACTCCATCTGATAAGGTGGAGGTGAAGAAAGATGGAAAGGACATGGCTCTCACCATCAACAACTGCCAGTCTAGTGATGTGGCAGAATACACAGTTGCAGTGGAAGATCGTAGATATTCAGCTAAACTCACACTGGGAGGTCGGTTTAGCGATAAACACACACATGAACATGCTGAGAAAGTACTTCTGTGTATGATGTGTATTGTATAGCATAATGTGCACTGTGTCTGTTTGTATGATGTTGACATGGTGTTGTGGTGCAGAGCGCGAGGCGGAGATCCTGAAGCCTCTCACCAGCGTGGAGGTGGTGGAGAAGGACCAAGCTAACTTTGATACAGAGATCTCAGAGGACGACGTGCTTGGAGAATGGAAGCTGAGAGGCCAAGTCCTGAGCAGGACACCGGTAAGACTTTTAATACACACAGTTTCACTTCAGATTCACTACATATTAGATCAATTTACGATGATTCATATATCACATTATTCATCATATATATGAACATTCATATGATTAACCTTATTTATCATATTAATGATATGGTTATTATTCACTATAACCATATTTAACTTATTAATCATACGGTTATTATTCATTCATAAACTTCTTTATTGTAGAGATGAAAAACGTAATTCTAGTTCTCCTTCCAGACATGTGACTTCCGGGTGGAGGGCCGCAAGCGTTTCCTGACTCTGAAGAATGTGCAGCTGGACCAGGCAGGCGAGGTGTCCTACCAGGCTCTCAACGCCGTAACTAGCGCCATGCTCACCGTCAAAGGTAGGGTCCTCTTCCTCCCAGTGTTCATGTTAAATGTGTTTCTACAGCTTGGCTCCTGCTGTGAATAACTGTTGATCATCCATACCTCCCAGAAATCCAAATGGGCTTTGTTGTCCCACTGGCGGATGTTTCTGTGCATGAAAAGAAACAGGCTAAGTTTGAATGCGTCGTCACAAAAGACGTGTCAAAGGTCATGTGGTACAGAGGGTCTGACATCATCACCCTGAGTCCCAAATATGAACTTATTGACGATGGAAAGAAACACATGCTGATCATAAACAGCTGTGAGTTTGATGATGAATCCCAGTATTCTATTGAAGTGTTGGGCCAGAGGTCCAGTGCTCAGCTCACTGTGGAAGGTAAGTATGGGGCAGCAGCTCAGGGAAGGACTTCACGCCTCATTCTGTTTGCTGCTCGGCGGTGGGCCCTACATCAACCTGTTGTCTGCTAACCTCATCTATTCCAGGAATGAGGCTCAAATTCACCAAGCCACTTCAGAACCAAACTGTGAAGGAAGGTAACACGGCACGCTTTGAGTTGGAGCTGTCTCACAAGAGCGTCCCTGTGGTTTGGTACCGTAATGAAGTAAAACTTCATGTGAGCAGAACAGTGCTCACCTATGTTGACGGAATGAAACACAGTCTAGAGATGATGATGCTCAGTCTAGACGACACCTGCCAGATTAAGGCAGAGGCTAAAGGCATTTACTCCATGGCAAAACTGACCGTTATAGGTAACGGACATCTTACTTCACTGTCTTCTAACTCTTGTCTCTAAAGTTTCTTGCTTTTCTGGAGTGCTCTTTGTGTCCCTTGACCCACAGAGACTGTACGGACTTTGAGTTGGTGGTGAGCGTGTAGATTGTAATTACCTACCAGTGTGCTTCAGCTAAGAGTTTGAATGTTTCCTGTTGCAGAGGGAGATGCTGTGTTCACCGTCAAGCTCCAGGATTACACAGCGACGGAGAAGGATGAGGTGACTATGGACTGTGAACTCAGCAAAGACGTTCCTGTGATGTGGTACCACAATGAGAAGGAGCTCGTCACATCCAAGATGGTTCTCATGAAATCTGAGGGATTGCGTAGAGCTCTGGTCCTGAAGAAGGTGGAAGAAAAAGATAAAGGACAATATGTATGTGACTGTGGAACAGACAAGACCATGGCCAATATTGTTATTGAAGGTAAAATCTGCCTCATGGAACCTTTTCACTCACAACACACTACAGTTAGGAAACCTTAATGTTTTACAATCATATGTTTGTTAATCTTTCACTTGTAGCTCGTGACATCAAGGTGGTGCGTCCTCTGTACGGGGTGGAGGTGTTTGATGGAGAGACAGCTCGTTTTGAGGTGGAGATTTCTGAGGATGACGTCCACGGCCAGTGGAAGCTGAAAGGAGAAGTCCTCAGTCCCTCTTCTGTGAGTTATCAAACCAGATAATTTATATTTAACAAATTAAATAACATAAATCTAGATGATAGGATGCATGTGCAGAGAATTAGTACTTTGTGTTGTTTGCAGGATGTTGACATCATTGAGGAGGGAGCCAAGCACACTCTGATCTTGTACAACTGCAAGGTGCCCCAGACAGGCGAGGTGGCGTACAGCGCTGCCAATGCCAAGTGCTCTGCTAACCTGAAAGTGAAGGGTGAGATTACACTTAACTCATACCAATCTAAGCACTTCCCACACCTTGTGTGAACCATTACCAAATGTACATATTTGGCTGAAATGATGGTATGAGGATTATTATGAGGATTCCTAGTCCACAGGAGTCTGGCTAAAATGCTCAACCTCAAGTGTTTTATGAAACCTAAATTGCCAATTGTATTGTGAAACCTTGTCTACCAGAACTCCCCCTGAGCTTCGTCACGCCACTGAGCGATGTGCACGTCTATGAGAAGGATGAGGCTCACTTCGAGGTGGAGGTTTCCAGAGACGCCAAGACCATCCGCTGGCTGAAGGGCACCCAGGAGCTGGAGAATGATGACAAGTACAAGATTATCCAGGAGGCCAACATGCACATGCTGGTGATCAAGTCTGCTGCCTACGAAGATGAAGCCAAGTACATGTTTGAAGCTGAGGACAAGCGCACGTCGGCCAAACTTGTCTTACAAGGTACAAATAATTTCTGCATACACTTGATAATAGCATATGTAGAAATAACAACAATTCACAATGTACAAATAAACACTTGTATTCATATTGTACATGTGTTCCTGAATTATTTGGTTATAGTACAAACCGTAACCTGACTGTTGATCTTGCATTGTTCTGTCAGGTATCCGTCTGGAGTTTGTGAAACCGATTAAGGATGTGACAGTGAAGGAGCGCGAGACAGCAGAGTTCAGCATCGAACTCTCCCATGAGAAGATCCAGGTGTCCTGGTACAAGAACGATGTCCGCCTGCACCCTAGCAAGGTGGTCCACATGTCGGATCAGGGCAAGACCCACACCCTGGCCTTCAAGGAAGTGACCATCGATGACACCTCAATGATCAGGGTGGAAGCCATGGGCAAGACTGCCTCAGCCATGCTCACTGTCATCGGTCAGTACATGTCTTATCCATGTCACTGAAAACAGTTACATATATATTGATAATTCCTTAGTTTTCCATAAAGGGTATTTGGGATTGTGACTACATTGCAGTGAAGTTTGTTTTATGTATTTAAATGTATTTACTTCAAATGCATTTGATTAAGAATAATGTGGGTTTTATAGAAAGCTGTTGCTACACGTGTTAACATACATGTGTTTTGATTTCTTGCAGAGGGAGACTTGTACTTTACCACCAAGCTGCAGAACTACACAGCTGTGGAGAAGGATGAAGTGTCTCTGGTCTGTGAACTCAGCAAGTCTGTAGCAGAGGTCAAATGGTTCAAGGATGGTAAAGAAATCATTCCCTCCAAGAGCATTTCTGTCAGAGCCGATGGCAAGAAGCGCATCTTGACAGTGAAGAAGGCAGCTAAGGCCAACATCGGGGCATACACCTGCGACTGTGGCTCGGACAAAACCACGGCTAACCTCAACATTGAAGGTAAGATCGGGCATAGACCCAAAGCTATTTATTTTCATCTTCTAAATATTTTTCTTACTAAACATACTTTCCCATCTCCCGCCAGAGCGCGACATCAAGGTTGTGCGTCCGCTGTACAGCGTGGAGGTAACAGAGACGGAGACGGCTAAGTTTGAGACGGAGATCTCTGAGGGGGACGTCCACGGGAACTGGAAGCTCAAGGGGGAAGCTCTCCACCAGTCCAACGTGAGTGTATTGTATTATATTGCCCAATGAAGGCAATGTTAAACTCTAGAACCCTGTTAGACGCTTTCTTTGTTATTCCTGTCAGGATGTGGAGATCAAGGAGGAAGGAACCAGACACATGCTGGTCCTCTACAACGTCCGCATGGACATGGCCGGAGGAGTGGACTTCTCTGCAGCTAATGCTAAATCTACAGCCCAGCTCAGAGTCAAGGGTAAGGTCATAGAAACAACACTATACTAGAAATACTTTTGTATGATATGAATGTTGAATTAAATCATCTCTGAGACAACATTAATAACATATCTACACATCCTCATAAAGTGTATCCTAAATAGAATGCAGCTGTAACAGACAGGGCTGGGGTTATTCTGGTCTTATCTCAAGTGGCCACAGAGTGATAGGTGGGGCCGGAGAGAGCCCTCCCCCAACCACAGAGTAGTGTCCAGAGTCTAGGGAACTGACCATGTCTGGTGTGTCCACCTCAGCCCGCAGCATCGGTCTAAGCAGACCGCTGAAGGACGTTACGGTGACCGCTGGAGAGACCGCCACCTTCGAGTGTGAGCTGTCCTACGAAGGCATCGCCGTTGAGTGGTTCTTGGGGGGTCAGAAGATGGAAGCCAGTGACCGGGTGAGTAGAGAACCCTAACCCTAAACCACTGGTTTACAATACTAGTCATACTACACACTGGTTTACAACACTAGTCATACTATGCACTGGTTTACAACAGTAGTCATACTAAGCACTGGTTTACAACACTATTCATACTACACACTGGTTTACAACACTAGTCATACTATGCACTGGTTTACAACACTAGTGATACTACGCACCGGTCTACAACACTAGTCATACTTCACACTGGTTTACAACACTAGTCATACTGTGCACTGGTTTACAACAGTAGTCATACTAAGCACTGGTTTACAGCACTATTCATACTACACACTGGTTTATAACAGTAGTCATACTATGCACTGGTTTACAACGCTAGTCATACTACACACTGGTTTACAACACTGTTTAGTCATACAACACCACACTGGTTTACAACACAGTTCATATAGAATGTTGGAAAAGAGTCTCCACAGGCTGACTACAGATAAGGATGCGCTCACAACTCTCCTGCTGGGAGATAAGTTATTTTTAACACATCAGAGAGTCACGTTGCATTTGAATTAGAGGTACAATAACGTTGTCAAAGGGATTTTTTATCTCATATTCCATCTCATATTCCAAGACCAAGCTTATTCCAAGACATGTTCATTGTGACTAAATAGCGTATACAATATATACAAAATACATATGTATACAAATGTATTTGCTACATTAAAAATTATTTCAGGTTTAGAGTACATGATCGTGTTTAGAAAACTAGTGTTAAGGTTTAGAAAATGAATACAAGTTAAAGTAAGGTTAAGTAAAAGTAGAGTTGTGGAAAGTGGTGTTGAGTGTTGCCACCGTGGTTTTAGGTGGTGACTCGCGTGGAAGGCAAGACCCATGCTCTGACTGTCAGGGACGTTAAGCTGCCTGAAGCCGGAGAGGTCAAGCTCACTGCTAAGGACTTCCAGACCCAGGCTACGCTCACCGTCAGAGGTAACACTCACACATTACTAATATTACAACAACACTCTCCGTCAGAGTTAACGCTCAGACATTACTATCATTACCACAATGCTCTCCGTCAGAGGTAACGCTCACACATTACTATCATTACCACGATGCCCTCCGTCAGAGGTAGCGTTCAGACATTACTATCATTACCACAACACTCACCATTCCATGTTACATATCATGTAAGAAACAATGTTTGAAATACTTTAAAATGATATACATATACATCTCAAGAGTAATAATGATA